>JAABKM020000028.1:124610-136882 GCA_016277805.2 Papilio aristodemus | reverse complement strand
ACCCAGAATTCATTGTTTCCTAAAAAACACAAGTAGGAAATGGCCTGTTACGTAAATAATGGCTATAAACTAACCGAATATCATAAAGTGTGTCCGCGATTGGCATGTAAAAACAAAAACTACATGTTGACATATTTAAACGCTGGTAGAGCCAAGTAAAGGCAGCAGTAACAGTTACGGAAAGTAAGAGACGTTCTGAAGGAGAAAGTATCCTCAAGGAATAAATACTAAATGTTATTTGCCCATTGGACTATTATAGCAGCAGGAATGTGCACCATTCCAAACTAAGTTCCGTTTCGATCGCTTTATTGGGCAGAGTAGCCATAGGACAGAGTTATCGCGTGTTCTTGACTTTTTCAAGAACACGCGATTCGGATAAGTCTTCATTAGCGCGCGACTCCGTTTTCTCCATTATTCTCCAGTTCCTTTCCGCATCCTTGCTTCACTCCACTCATTATTCTATTACGTTACGTTAAGATTTATGTATGTAAGGGAGCTGTGCTAATATTAACCGTTTAAACAGATGTCATGTTATTTCTATGCAATATTTAGATAATAGAGTTTGAGATAAACTGGGTATACATGATTGCGGCTGCAGGAGAGGGGGGCGTACTGCGCATGCTCGGGCCACGGACATGCGCAACTAATTTGAGGTTTTGACTCCCATATATGTTTATTATTAATAGTGTTTAATGCAGTTACTTGTTGACAACTTATTATTGCTACGAAGTATTATATTAAAGTAGGAGTTAAACTTTATTTATGTGTGATTAAAATGTACTTAAGAGACAATTCGTCATCAGTTTCGTGAGGTCATCCTGTGATCTTTTTTTCGTTTTATAACCTAAAATATGATTGCAGCTGATTTTAACGATTATCATTGCCTGTTAGATTAAAAAGTAAAGATTAATACTCTGTTGTTAAACCAATTAAATGTTTAAATGTGTTTTTAAATAAAAATGATTCATTTTTGTTTAATCATTTATGAGGATTGAATATGGATTATCCGTGAAGTTATATTTGGCGTGGAATATTATAGAAAATTAACAATATTTTAAACAGTTACTGGTGAGAATAACAATAACTTTATCTTACTGTATAGTTAATGGGCTTTAATTGAATAAATAATTATGTATTATCATATGAAAATTTATTTTATTTGAAAATAATTTTTATACTGTTATAATTAAAAAACAAAACCTTATTGAAAAACGAAATTTGATTCTAATCTAAATAACTTATATTTTTATTATACTTTTTATTTAATCTAAATCATTTACTCCGTTAAATTATTTTGAATTTGTATGTGATACGAAACCTATAGTACAACTTGTTGAGTCACATAAATTAAGTACATATTCTCATTGTTTATTTTATGATAAAGCGGCGAAACGGTTCGTTAGTTCGGCCATCGACAACAAACAAAACAAACGTGTAACAAAAGGGAAATTTCTATAGATGTATTACGGGTATGTAGAAAAGAAATGGGAGAGAATCATTCATTTGACAATAGATTCCGTGTGGTCTCGTTTCTCGATCTGACCCTGGTCCATACGCTGCAAGCTCTGCTGTTTGTTTTGTTTTGCCGCAGATTTAGGACATACTGTGTCCAAATTTCATTGTGTGTATGACTTTAAGAAGTAGTAATAAGTTATTCCTCAAACCTCCCGGCTTGGCTTTTCGGTTGCGGCGGTCTGTAAATTGTTCCTTAACTCATAAATGTCTTTTCATGAAATTTGACACGAAATGAATTAAATGTGCCCTTTAGTGAAATTCTAAACATTTATTAACTGACATCTAAATTCCTGTAAAGATATTATAGGTACATATTGTTTACTTTTGATTGTCAGGCCACTTGAAAAAATGGATGCAAAACACACATCGTTGAGATAGCTACCGAATGAGATGCGCTACGTCACTCTGCAGCGCACCATGGCGAAGTCGCGGACAGACAGAATCGTAAGTACTGGTAACATTATTACTTGACCAATCAAATCTGTTTTGTGACAATACCGCCCGCCATATGTTATTTGTCCCTGCAATATGACAGATGACGACATGAAACAATATTATAATAGTGATAGCTTTTATACCCGGAAAGCTCCATGACTTTTAACTATTACCTATATTCTACTTACCGCAGATCATTTTTATATTTTAGAATTGTTATTAGAAAATATTTGGCTAATTAGTAGTATTTACCATTACAGTGGCGCTGGCGGTGTCAGTGGAGTTTCATCAGCATGATTGCCATCGTACTGGTCCTGTACAACGCGGCGGCTAACATCTGGCTGCTGCAGCCGCAGACCTGTGCGAACCCTGCGCCCTCCGCGCACCCCGCGCACACCCCGCACACCGGCTCGCCGCCCAGCGAGCCGGCCAGCTGCGAGCCCTGCCTCGACACCGCTCCCAGCGCCGCCCTCGACGACGATCCCATAGCGCGGCTCGACCTGCGCCTCGGCCGCTGGGACGGCTCTCGCTCCTACAGACTGTTCGACTACGCTACGGTCGGTGACATGTACGCCGAGGTGTCCGCCAACAGGCACGTCTGCCTGGCGACGCAGAGCTCCATAGAAAGATTGCACGAGTTGCTGAGGATAGCCGCCCACTGGTCCGGACCTATATCGGTGGCGGTCTTCGTAGCCGGGGACGAACTGAGGCTTCTCCGAGCGTTCGCGACGTGGCTCCTCCGCTGTCAGCCGGAAATTTATTCCAGGCTGGTGTTGCACGCGGCTACTCCCGCCGAGAGGCCGGGGGCGCAGGGCAGCGTCCCCGACTGGGCCAGAGACTGTGACGCGAAGCCGCTGCCGCCGGGCGAGAGGCGGGCCGATACGGTCGCGTGGAGGGCGCGGCATCCATACCCTCAGAACCATTTAAGAAATCTGGCGAGACGAAATTGTCACACGCCTTACGTCTTTCTGGTGGACGTGGACATCGTGCCGTCCAAAGGCATGGCGGAGTCGCTGGATAAGTTCCTCGAAAAGGCACCCAAGTGTCCTCTGTGCGCGTACGTCGTGCCCACGTACGAACTGGACAAAAGAGTCGCGAAGTTTCCGGCGAACAAGTCTGAGTTACTGCGACTGTCGAAGAATAAATTGGCGATCCCTTTTCATAGGAAAGTGTTCATTTATAACCAGTATGCTTCAAATTTTTCTAGGTAAGTTACTAGTGCCTAATTATCTATCAAAAAGAGATTAACAAGAGTCATTTATGTTTCGTGTTTATTGTGAGCGGCGGCGTCAACACGGTACGTCCCAGGATTGGAGTATCCTTCAGATTAATTACATACAGTACACGTGAAGTAAAGTAAAAGAAAAGGTATTTGAAACCGACGAGCATTATACTTGGGTTATGTGTAAGATCGCGTCGAATGAAAATTTGCAATCTCTGTCTACCTTTCTGGGCTTATGCGCTTATTTATCTATACAAGTAATATTTAAGATACATTAAAAGCGTCAACTTGGTAGATGGGAGGCGAGCGGCGGAAACGAGTCATCCGCCACCCACGTGAGCCACGACGTGACCAACTTCGAGCTGCTGTACGAGCCGTTCTACGTGGCGCCGGACGTCGTGCCCGCCCACGACGAGCGCTTCCTGGGCTACGGCTTCACCAGGAACACGCAGGTCGCGCCTTCTTACTGCAAATATTAATATAAGCTCCCTCTACGGGCACACGAGTCGAATGCGACACCGACACCTCATTTCTGCTGTTTAAGATTGCATTCAAGCTTCATCCCGGACCTTAAGAGAGGCCCTCGATACTGTGTGAATGCTATAAGAATAATAGATTGAGAGTGAGGACCGCCTTCCGTCTTCGATAGAAATACATTACTTCATCGTAGGCCGTGCAGGCGGGCGGGCGGGCTGGCGGGCGGGCGGGGCGCCGCTGAATAGTGCTTCTTATCGATAGCTGCTGGTATTTATTCAACGGACTTCTTAATCCCCCCCTCACTTTCAAACGTCATATCATGTTGAAACTTTGCACAATAATTATCGGCTGACGATAATCCTATAATTGAATTATTATTTTGTTGATTTTTATCATATTTCCAATTTATGATTGCGCGAAATTTTAATTGCGATGTCTGCATTACACGAACATTTTTTATCGCCGACGACGTTACTGTTATCTTCCGTGACTTGACCATTAGCAAAGATATACTTGAGAGAAGTAGCACCTGCGTAATAAAGGCGAACGAATGTAAATAACGATATATTAGAATTTGGCGCCGGTCCAGCCGCGGGCCGCGAGCCGCCGCCGAGCGCGCTGCCGGTCTTACGTAACCTCTGGGAATGTCACTCGCCCGGGTGTTTGATACAGAGTCGTGCCTTGTGTATTAGTCTGTTGGTATATCTCATCGAATGGACATGCAGATGTTCAAATACTGCAAACACTTTTCGCTACAAGTTGCCACGCTATGACGTGATGGGTGGCGAGCTTGTCGCTGTATCGGGCACAAGCATAATGTTGGTATTAAATAGAATAAACCCAATACCAATTTGCCCGAACCAGGATTCGTACCTGAGTCCTCTCTCCTCAGCACCGCCTCTCTACCGTAATCGAAAGCAAGCGACGCTCGCTCACTCTTAGTCGCTGCATATGTTACTCATGTTGCAGTTAAAAGTGTTCGCATGCGCTGGTCTCAAGTCCTGTTATAGCAACAAGCCAAGCGAGGAACCAAGCAGTTTTCTCTACTTTAATTCCTACTTATCAAACGTTCGAAACTATGTCAGAGTCAAGTGGCAACTTAGGGAATATATTAAATAGAAGAAGCTTTATTGATAAGATCCATCGAGAAGAAGCATTGTCAGATTTTTTCTGAAAAAATGAAAATTAGAAGTGAATATTGAGACGTAGGTTTTTAATAAGGTAGTGCTACGGAAACAATGTTATTAATAATATTAAATAAGTTTGCAAAAATGAGTGTTTTATATTTCATTTCTAACTCGGTAATTTTAATGGCGGGCGTTTAAAAATAATTTGCCGAAAATATAGGACACGGTGACGACTGCGCGCGCGGGTCGGTGGCTGGCGTCGGTAAAAATACTTCACCGTCGCAAATATTACAAGAAACTTTTATAAATTTATTTAAATCGGGCCAGTTTATATCGGATATTATGTTAAACGTAACATGGTAAATTGCTCGCTACTTACTATTATTACTCTCATATCCTTGTAACTCGATTTGTCTCAAAATACCTAGGATAGTCAATATAAGTTGACGTTGTCTTCTTTCAAGAACGAATCCTTTAATTTGTCTGTCCGGGAATAGTAAAATGTTGTACATGCGACTGTTTCATCAGTTTTTTCATTCCACTTGTATTTTAAGCCACTTCTTCCAGTTCATAATCCGTCCTTAATTATTTGTTATCCAGTAACATTTAGCTATGGAAGTCCGGCTTAAGGTTAGGGTTGTTAAAAATGTTGGCGATGTACACGCTGCGATAAATAATGTACTGAGCCCCGGCCTTTCGCATGGTAATGGCTCGCGCCTCAATTTATATCTCCGGCGCGCTTCAATATTGAAATGCCATCAGATTAATGACTTTAATTTTGAACCTGTGACGTCAAATGTATTCGATGCGGGCAACATAAATTCGCGCTAATTTATATTTGAATTTTGAATTTCGTTTTGGACAATTCGAAATGTTCTTTTTTCATTTTCGTTTGTAATTTGCCTGGGCAATGTTTTATGCGTTTTATAATACGTTAAATATTTATTCTAATAAATGAAATAATATAATACGGTACTTCGAATTACATTATCTCTGTCTACTCTTAAAGCCGATATTTGTATCATATTTTGGAAACCTCGTTAGCAAACAATATAAGCTAAGTCTCAGAAGATGAATGCTTTCCCCGCCGCAGGCCGCTTTTCCAAGCCACTTGATGGATGCCGCCTCAGTCCGCCAAACCACCACCTGCCATGCTATAATCATACTAGGTCGGAAAAAGTATGTTTTAATCCTATTTGATGCTAAGTGGCGATGTATCACTGTGTGGTGGCACAAACTAATCTATGTATGGTATTCCAATAAGGGTTTGTCGCTTATCAATTATTGTATTAATAATCCTTCGCAAACGTATACCGCTCCCTGCAAGTCGCGAACCGCCACGTCTTGTAACACGATATTATAGTAGTCCTGTAATGTCAGACAAGTCTGTGAAATGCTTGATGCGAAAAGTCTGTGAAATTTTTTATAGTTTTCATGCACTAGCTACACGCGGTAGGCGTTTGCTATGCCTTGTAAAATGTGTTTCTAGTATAATCTGCACAGTATCTTATGTAATTATTTGTATTTAGATTTTAGTTTATGCTCAGTAGTGGTTTTTATTCCGTTGCTTGTTTTTTTTTGGCATTGCGCGCACGAATCCAAAAATATCATTAAAAGAAATAAAAATAGTTATTTTATTTGAAGTCTTTTCACATACGTTAAAATATTACCAGAAGCAAAGTATTTTGTCATTATCGATGTTTAGGATTTTTCGGACAACACATGTTTGCGGGCGTCCTTAGAAGACCCTAGCAAAGTTTGGTGACAATCTGCTCAATGGTTTAAGAAGGCATACAAGATAAACAATTTCTTTTATATTAATTATAGCTTAACGGAGAATTATTTAAACGTAAAATGGTTGTACCGTGGAGACTGTAAACTTTCTTAAATCAGAGAGTAAAAGTATGAGTTAATTTAATTTTAAGTTTTAATTTATTCATAGCAACGACTTCCGCTTCGGCACTGGAAAACCTAGGAAGTACTTTTGTAGTAATAAAGTGTAAAGTTTTTCCTTATCTTGCTTACTATAGCCCTCATAGGCTTGATGAGCAACGAACCGTCCATTGTCAAGTTGCACAGTGTGAAAGGGATTCAGGAAGAATTACAATTTAAACAGAGTCAGGAGTAGAGCGAGGGTCTACACAGATAATCGACAGATCTTCATTGTTCCTTTCTGTTTCATTGTTGCACTTGACTTGGATAATGTTTCTTGCCCTTGTTACTTGGACACGTATTAGCATATCTTCGAGACCTTTTGAAATTGAACTTTTAGTTTTTGTACCGTTTAATTATAAGGCTGTGATTTCAAAAAATTAAGATTTAAATTATTTTAGCGTAATTTTTTTTATATTGGACAAATTATTTGTTCACATTCACACAATACACATGTTATGCATATTAATAACAAACGATTGTGAATTTGATGATGATTGTATTAGTAAACTAGTTTTAGAACTTCAAATCCAGCGGCATTAAACCTAATACGACCGGAACATAAAATGGGTCAAACAGAGATTAAAAATATTTCGTATTTAATTGGACATTAAAAAGAATTGTTGCCAATAGGCTCGTCGCATGTCCGCCTCGAACACATCGTCTGTAGCGTTTGAAGCGCACGTTTTGGTAACGCGCGTTTAGGTTTCGTTCAAACATAATTATAGACGTGAACCCGCGCGTCTTCTTGAGAGTGTGGGATGTTTGAAACTGGTGGGGTCTTTGATCGTGCGTTATGAGAGCGCGCTTTAAAGCGCCTTGTGTTTCCCAGCTGGTAGAGTCGCCGCTCCCGGCGGCGCGGCCTTCGAGAAACTTCATAATGCGGCGCTCGTAAAACATTGTTATTGACACAGTTGTCGCGTTTAATGTCCAATAAAATTAAATATAAAAAACTTCAGCTGGGGCGTCAATCAACTTAGAGGCGGTAGCGGGAGCGGGAATATTTGAATCTTAATATTAGGTTTGAATTACCGCCATACCTTTGAATAGACCGTTCTTTTCTCACCGTATTAGTATACATCCTAGATATCATTAATATATTAAAAGGATAGGGATTTTATTATTTATTTCGGTTCGTTCCTTTGGAGTTCCAGGAACCTTCTGTCATCGCACTTGATGGCCACGGAAAGGATACTTGTTAGCTGTGATCACAACTGTTTACCCCCCGCCTAATTATTATAGATCTGTTACAAAAAACAAATTAAACCGCTTTCGGCTTCCACTTGCAACGTTCTAGTCGTACAGCGGCTGAAGGTCGACGAATCACAAATCATTACAGTCGACACGGCTTTTATCACACTTTTTAATGACTACTGTTTTAAAATTAAAATTTTTTGCTGCATTTTGAACGATGTTTTTTGTAAAGAAAATCTTGTTGTTATTTATTTAAAAGGAAAATTTGAATTTTACTTTGACTTCTCTTTTGTTATTCATTTCGTTTTCGACGTAATATTATTAACAATAAGCTCTGGTGATAAATAGCATTGCATTATATGTTATATGTTGCATTGTAAAGATATTCACCTTTGGTGTCAGGAACAAGCTCTGAAGTTCTAGAACATTTTAATTTAATAAATTCAAAATAATTGTTCATAAACTTTAAGAGCAGTAAATAATTTAAACAAAAAATTATGCAACTAATTAACAATACGTGATATCTTCAAGAGTAATTCATGTATCCGGTTAGCAAAGGTTACGGGGTTTTTAAATGGAATTTAAGGACGTTGAAATATTCATTTTCATCTAAAGTTATAAAAGATATAAAGTTTTAAGTTTAAATAATATACAAAGCTAAACAGCTTATATTAGTTCGACAAAAGCAGAGGTCTCGGTATATACGTCGGTTTTCCGGGTCGTCGCTCTGTCGACTGAACTCGGGTTGAAAAAAAAGCATCAATTGGATACTATTCTTGCAATCTGCGCTGAAATATTGAATTGAAACGAAGAAAAGAAACGTCTGTTTTATCGACTACACTACATTACTTGTGATGTGAGACCGAAGCAACTGCTTTTTTTTGCGTCTATTGTTGAGCAGGTTCATCTGGTGAGAGATAAGATGACGTCTGCTAGTTATATCTGTTCAAACAGTTTCTACAACAGAGGATCCTACGACAGATTTTTATATTGAATCACGTTAGGTATGAGTCAAACATGTTGTAAAAAGAGATACGATTTGTCGTATTAGTTAAAGGTCCCCGGAGCTCTATTGAACCAGAAACAAAAAGGTCGCGACCCTGGATATTGAGCGTGAGAAATTTTCGATTGCGGTCAATTCGGTTGTGCAAGTGTTGCGGATTGGGACGCGGCCGGCGCCGCCCGAGCCGCCGCGGCGAGTCGGTACCACTCGACTGTTAACAGCGAGCAGCGCTCTTTGCGGCCGGCGATGTCACGACCCCCTGTCTGGTTGTTCCTTTGTCTCATATCTGCCGCGGGTGAGTTTACGATTATTTTTTTGTGCACGATTATTCAGTAAGTATTAACAAACAGTAAGAATTAAAGTAAGGTAAAAACAAACACGAACCATTAAACTTTAAACGCTTAACTTATAACAATACCGTAATTAGTTTGCTTCTTTTTCTTTTCTATAGAATTTAATTTACATCTCTTATATGTTAAGAGTTGATGAAATATTTGTAATTGTAGATCTTCAAGAGGCGGCGGATGGAGAATGTTGTGCGGGGGAGGCGGAGGGCGACAACACAAGCACAGAGGTCGGACTGCAGGAAGTAGACCTCCAGGAAATAGATCTACAGGAAGTCTGTCCGGAGCTCAGCGGGCAGATCATCGGCGGGCGACCGAGTTCTGTGTCGCGGCATCCCTATCAGGTCTCCATGGTGATGAACGGCAATTCATTCTGCGGAGGATTTATTGTTAGTCCAGATTACGTACTGACGGCGGCGCACTGTGTTCAAGAGTAAGTTTTTAGTTTTAAATATTAAAATAAAATATTACAAAACTTTATAATAGTAAATAACACACAGTGTTATGCAATTCACAATTATTTCAAATCTTTAAGAAGTACCATTTTGGTGACGTATTCACATAGCCCAATCTTTTTTTTTCGTGTTTTTATGTTAAAGGTTAAGTTTCCAACGGTCGCTGTATCGCGGGCAGTGATTACGATAACATTGATAAGGCATTACTGGCAACTTGCATTTTGTTATATATTATAAAAGTACTTTAATACACATAAGCATATGACACATTACATATTGTTAAGCTTATTTGTTTTTTTTCTCTGAATAGTTGTCGTTCAGTTTTAATCGCGACGTCACGTTTTTTTTATACCATAAGGTGGCAAACGGACAAGTGGTACACCTAACGGTGACCGATGTCCGTAGAGAGTTGTGAGTTGATCACGTGAGTCATCGCGAGTTGCCGTCGTCGATTTCTATAACTCATTGTTTGAATTTGACACCTAAAGAGATAAAAACAAAACACTGTGCTACTCGCATTAGTCCGCATAAATAGTATCGCCGAATCATTGCAATCGACGACTAATGGTCGGGACGTGTTCAGCGAGGTCGACTCCCTAAATTGCCGCTTTCGCAACAAACATTTGTTTTGTCTTTCTTTATTCTTTTAAGATTGTATTGTCTCTGAACACAGCACAGCAGCATCGGCGATTCGCTTGCGCGTGGGGAGCACGCGTCGCGACTCCGGCGGGCGCATCGTGCGCGTGGCCAACGTGACCGTGCACGCGCAATACGGCCGGCCGCGCTTCGACAACGACATCGCGGCGCTGCGGTTGGCGCGCCCGCTCGTTTTCGGCACGGCCGTACGCGCAATCAGACTGCCGCAGGCGAGACAGCCCGTGCCCCTAGTTAGGCTGACGGTCACCGGATGGGGGCTGACTGCAGTTAGTTGCATTCTGCCGTTTTAATTCATTATAACACAAGATGCATGCAAGCATGTATAGCCACTGTATGTCCACAGCCGCGAGGCCGGCGTATCCCGCGCATCATGATGGAGGCGCACGTGCCCGTCGTGCCCCACTGGCTGTGCCGCCTGTCCTACGGCGACGCGCTCACCGACAACATGTTTTGTGGCGGACACTTCCTCATAGGAGGCGTGTCTTCTTGTCAGGTATGCAGGGAGACATCTAGTGAAGCTCCACTGGGCACGCCCGATAACTCGATCGCTAATATTCCTTTTACTAGAAGAAACGGAGGATGAGAGACCTAAAGACTAAGCGAGGTCGTGTCATAGCATCGCACCTGAAAACCTTGAATGAAAATAGTTAAATATGTACATTTCACCACCAAGCGAGGTTTAGCTTACGAATGTTTCCAGGGCGATTCTGGAGGGCCGGCCGTGTTCCGCGGCACAGTGTACGGAGTGGTCTCATTCGCGAGAGGTTGCGCGCTGCCGCTCTCCCCTACTGTCTTCACAAACGTCGCCGCTCTCAGAGATTGGATCACGCAAAATACCGGAGTCTGAAGATAAATCAAATTAAACTCTGTCCGAAATCTTACGGTTCAAATTATATTTAGCAAGTCTGTGATATTAATAAATGTTCCTGTCGGCACTCGAGCCTGATTGTACTCCGCTATTGTTTATTTTGTTAACTTTTGAATATAATTATATGAATTTTTATTGTTTTTCAATACATTTTTTTCTTTGCGATGCATAGTGTTTATATATAATTATTCGACGAATTTATTAAAACTTCTTTTTAATGATAGCGCCCCTATGTAATACTAATGACAATACGGTACTAGTCCAAATCGAGGGCACCGATCCAATACAGGGGGCGTACTAGTACGTATCTACGACACTAATTGTGTATTATAATTAAATAAAACATATATCACGTAAATACTATTCAATACTAAATATCATTATAATATAATTGGCTGACGTGGCCAAACCGATCTGTATAAGCAATCATCGGCGTACGGCCGGCGGATTAGGTTCTGTGTATGACATGACTGGTGATAATCGTACATGTTCAATGTCTGTATGTGTTTGACAGGTGTACGAAATGTTTCTGATCGGCTATCAGTTTCGAGTGCTGTCACCGATCTTCACTATCCACTGGGGGCTGCAGGCGCGGCGCTCGCGGCCGCTCTGGAGGGAGAAGCAGAACGAAAAGAACAGGAAGCACTTCGAGACGTTCAAGAGGGAGCTCTTCGCGAGGTACCGGAAGGACCCGCTGCACTTGCTGCGCAGGCCGCCGCAAAAGAAGGCCTAGGCATCGCGAGGTCGCGCGGATACCGCCGGCCTGTTTCTATTGCTAATTCTACTTCCACTGCTGTGACAAACGACGTTTACAGTGGCACTTGACTTGGATCCCGGTGATAGTTAAGGTATAAGATAAAAACCTCCGACAGCGAAAATTGTTCGAGATTGTGTTGGAAGTAGTAACCTAATAGCGGCTCAACATTTTCACGCTAAACTTAAATATGTGAGACAGATTGAAAATGAGATTGACTTAGTGATTGTATCGACCATTTATTCACATTTATTAATGGTGTCATTGGATTTTCTTTTTCTACTTATTT
>JAABKM020000028.1:49085-59197 GCA_016277805.2 Papilio aristodemus | reverse complement strand
CTTCATTTGAGTATTCTTTTGCTTAAAGTTTTGAGCAACAGTATGTTAGCATCTTCTCAGAGAGTGTGTAAGTCTAAAACTTGTCGAAAAGTTTTTGCGCTTCGAAGAACACCAACAAAAAATGTAATAATTATAATGAACAAGTATTTTTGTCTTTAGGTCTTATTTAAATAGTAGTTACATTTTTATTTCACTCGTTTGTCTTATAATTTTATATGTAACTGCGAAATCAGAATGTTGAATGGCCGATTTCAATTATTTGTGAATGAATACTGTAAGCTGGATATAATCTTTATTTTAAAAAATGTGTACGCCTGGCACATAATTTTATTAATGCGAAATTATTCCATCAAGTAGCCCGCGACCCACGACCCGCGATCCACGATACGTGACCTGCGACCCGTGACACGTCTTAGAGATTTATTTCGCGTTTCCTTATCACCACGTACGTGTGCCCAAAGATTCCTACTAAAAGGGCCTCTTTACGTCATTCATTGCATGTTCAGTCTGCCTTATACATATGTACATAGTACATTGAGGAAGGTAACACTATGTGTTGGTAATTTGTGTCCATATATACTTACTACTCTACTTTTACTTCTTTACATTTAGTGACAAGTAATTCATTTTCGTTATGATTATTTTACGTATCCGCTAATTATCCTCAGAGCACAACGATCGTCTTCAGTCCTGGAATTTCGTTTCGCTGTAATTTTATTAAACTCGGTATAGTTGGAAGTTAATGAACCCGTTCCGACGCAGATGGGTTCGAAGGGGAGGGGTGGGGAGGGGGGTATAACGACACAGGGGATGTTATGCGAACAGGAATTCCAGAACAAGATTAATATCAAGTTTGACAAAGTTTCGAGCATGCGCGGATAAATTTCATAACTTAATGAATGTGTACGACTTTATCATTACTTACCAAACATTTTTTCAATTCTTGAATTCATCGAGTTTAGGCTAAGAGAAATTCATCCCTACCATTTTCTTTAACAATATAATTAGGCACCTATCTGTGTATTTCAGGAAATTTTATAATGAGAAGGTAAATAAAAAAACTTATTCTATGGTTAATTTATTGACATTCATTTTTATTGGACCATCGCGTAGTAAACTGACAATCACACATAAATCTTCATTTAAATTATTTTACACGTGCCCCAGTGCAGAGAAAAAGAAGCTCTTAAATTATATTATGATTACATTAGGCAATTAAATTGTTAAATTTTTGTAATTATATTTTCAATATTTGATAAGTCTGTAGACATTTTATTCTTAATTTTCAGGTCTCACCTTGTTTCTACGACGTAATTTGTAAGGGTAGAGTGTAACCATCATTAAGTGTAAGCAGCGAGCGCGCGGCCCAGCAGCGCTGCCAGCTTGCGGCTGCGCTGCAGACATTCATTAAGTCCCTTAAATGGGAGCCGCTTTAGCGAGAAGAATTGCTGTATTTACATAAACTCAAGGCCGGACTATAAAGTTTATTGCTTGAAGTAGAGTTACGCGAAATAGGTTAATTTATTTGCGTTAACTGATTTATTTTTTATTGTCAAGTTTTGTGATGCCTTCTGAATGTGTGCCGCTAGGCGTGCTGTTGTTTTATCATTGAACATACTATAACTTAGAGAGTTGTTCCTTCCTGCACTAACATGGTCACCACTTCAGAAATTACAGCATGAGTCTGCTGATACTCAATCTAATAGAACTACTAAAAAGGCTTTCGCCTCTTTACACTGATTGAATAATTATTGTACTTTAACTGAAGGAAATTTATCTCCTTTTAATAAAGTACCTTAAATATTTATTAAGTTCACCAACAGCACACTTCATATTAACTATAATATGAGCGTATCAATTAATGTTACGTAATTCACACGTCATTTGCATAAAATCGTTATTAAGATATTGCGACGACTGTAATAGCGACTAATGCCCGAAAACTAAATTATCTGCACACTGCAATTCATACAACAATTCCCACGAACGTACAAAATTCACCGATCACGTGGAATTCGGTAGTCGCTAGAGCCTGCAATAAAGTAAACCGAACAAGCGGCGACCCACCGACATGAAACTGTATCACAGATAGTAACGACCTCGGTAGCAGCTTGTAACGTCGCCATTTGTTAAACGAAATAAAAAAAATGCTTTTAATTTTTTGGTCAACGGTGTACATGGGAAACTGAACCGATACACCACGGACACCGACGAGACCTGAAAATATGCAAATAGGTAAGATATATAAATCGATTGTACGAAAAATATAAACACGTTGCACCTTTACTGGAAAAATAATTCTCTCGAAATAACTTAAGTGAGATGTCCGCTGACTCTGAGGACAGTTTGATGGACGACTGTCAGTAGCTGCACGACCACCAAGTGAACTCGACAGTGTTCAATTATGAGGACGGGTCACGTCCACGTCTTTACACAACACATTGAGACTCTCATACTGCATTTACATTTTTATTACAAGTTTTTTATATGTGAGGACAGATCATTTTAAGATATAATTTCTAAAATTCTTTTTTTTTTTGCTTCCGCTGCGAGCAAAACATATTCAGCACATGCTGAATTTCGTACAAAACATTTCAGTATTTAGGTCGGGGCATGTCAAGGTAAATTGCCGGTACTTTTATACGGAATGATGTTTCATTATACGACTTTTTGCACATACAAGATGTACTCACGCGGTCACATTAATAATATAAGTGTAATTTATTATAAACCATGTGTTTTAACATCATATTATGCTTCATTTTTACCAAAATCGAGTACTTATAATCGAGTACCGCTTATCTAGGGTAGGAAAGTAAAATAAAACTTGTGAGCTTTTTGTTGATTGCGAGTCTGCAATGGATGTTCGTAGCAGGCGAGCCTCGTTCCGTGCGCTGCGAGCTCGTTCGCTGCCCTCAATGGCTCAATGAGAACCAGTCGGTAATGCGGACGTGGCCTTTTGTTCTCTAACGACGTCGATTGCTGTAAGCCCCGCACTGGAGCGCTGTCGTTTGTCGGTTGTTTTGCTCTTCTCTGATCGTTGCTATACAAGCTACCAGCTATTTTTCGCATTATGTAAGGTGGTATCAGAGAATGAACGTAAAGAGTCGTATCGTATTTTATCTCTCCGTTTTGTAATTGGTAACTCCGTGATTGAATTAATGATACGGAAAAACTAATTATTTAATAATGACATAAATTTATGTTATGAATGTATTTTCGTACGACTCGATGTCGGCGGCTGTAACATTGTACCAATTTGTCTTTTTAAATCGCATATTCAATGCTACAGATAACATGGACAGGTAGAATCAGAGTAGATTTAATATTAAGTAACATTTCACAGCGTTGTTCCGCCAAGACGTCATTAATATTCATTGAACGTGAGCTGTTTCAGGGACGTGTCGGCCGAGATACTGGAGCTCAAGTTAGTCACAGCCTTCCCCCTCCTCCCAAAGAAGTTTTTCTTACACTTGAATTTGAAAATAAGTATAATAATTATTTTTTTATTTTATTTATAAAGCAACAATACAACATATTTATTATGTCTAAATATATCTACATATTATTAAACTAACGGCGAAGTCGAACCATGTGTGCTGTCGGGGGTTTTATTTATGATTTTTCGTTACATATGTAAAATAAAATACCGGAAAACTCGATGTCCGCGCTGCAGCAGGTTATGTTAATGGGTTTCATCAAAAATTGAGGACCTGATTTTGATTTAAAAAAAAAACTCAATTGCATCATAACTTAGTCCGGAATTGAACTGGTGATTTTAGTATTAAAACACACCTTGTATTATCAGACTATTGTATAATACCGTTAATAATGTTTCCTTCTCAATATAATTTGAAATAATAATCTGCGTTAACTTTTGGTGAATAAAACGAAACAAAATTCATTCTATAATGGTTCTTACGTTCTCTCATAGCAAGCTGTCGTTAAATTAATCCCAACAAATTTGGTAGCGTCGGGCCGCGCGGCCCGCCTATCACAGATTAATGGAGATTGATGGTCAGAGGCTTGTAAGCCGCTAGTATGGATGAATACAAAGTAAGGAATTATATTTCTAAAGCAACGTATACCAAGCTCCGTCGTAGTCGATGATGTCGTTAATATTAGATGGGCGCATTACTACCGCGAGGTATAAACAAATCTTAAATTTACAATTTCTATTGCTTAGCTTGTATTAAGAGAAAAGCATACGTTTTTATTATTCAGTTGTTTTAGCTTCCTGTATATACGATGCAAATTTTAAAGGTAGGGAGAAACTGAAATTTTGTAACCGAGTTGCCTTAAAAGCCTCACATTACGGCCCGCGTACGCGCTCCCCCTCGCGCCCGCTCGCAGTGATATTGCATTACAGAGGCCGCACGGGCCGCACGGCGCACACAGTATTTGCTTTTCGTTTAAGTAGCTAAGCCTGAATTATGGAACGAGCATTTATGTTCTAAGTAACACCTAAACGTTTTATTTCGTGTTCAAATGTAATGTGAGTGTTGCATTGAACAATCATTTACGGATCGTTAATTTGAAGTAAGAAAATATGAAATTCCTACCTTCCGCAGGAATAATGTAATTCCTAATAATCGTAAACTCACTCATTTTAACTGCCTCGGTGGCTCAGTGGTATCACGTATTACGTATACGGTACCGTTGCAACGCTGAGGTCTCGAGCTCGATTCCCGGGTCGGGAAAAATGATTGACTTGATATCAGCCCGGAGTTTGGAATTTGTGCCCGATATGGCGATAGGCTCGCCCCCTATCACATTATGGCACGGAAAAACATATGGCGAAATGTGGGTGTACTAGTTGCACCTCTGCCTACCCCTTCGGGGGATACAGGCGTGAGATATGTTTTTTTTTTTCAATGATTTCTAAACTATAGCAGAGTTTAGAAATAAAGGGTAAAATAGGTATATTTAAAAACAATGTCCTAGTTTTCAGACGAACTTTACAAAACTGAAGGACATAATTAAAATGAATTAGATTAAAGGAAGACGTGTGATACAAGATGTTATTGAAAATAAAGAATGAAACAACTTCTTCCAAGACATTTCTTCTTATCGCTGACCTCTTTTGTTAAAACTTACAATCAATTACAATACTTTTCCCGCTTAAACTTTCTCTCGCACATGGTCTCTCGTAGTTTTACTGGAGTTCCCAACTCAAAACTAAGTGCTGCAAGAGTTTTCAGTACTTACTACAGTAGGTTCTCATCTTGTTAAACTTCTGAAAATAACCTTAACACGAACTATGGAGTATGTAATAAGTTTAACCGCTCGCAAAAAGCTTGTTCACGAGATCGCGACTCTGTTTGGAGATGGGACCAAAGTTATTCTCGGTACAGTAACACTGTCTCAGAGTTTGCTTAACTTGCGTCGTCTCGGCAAGGATAGACTGGTGTGAGTTGAGACACGGACACACAAACTTCTTTGTATCGCGCTAGTTTTGATCAAAATGCTGTGACACCTTGCACGGCGCTGCAAGTTATTATCCACATTAATTATCTTAACTTATCATGAATCGGGTTGTTGCTGAAATTAGAGAGTAAATTATATTGTAACGACTCTGATTATAAAATATATTATAATTACAAACTTTACTTACGTTTCCCAAAATATCACAAAAATAATGATAACATTAAGGAATAATTTTGCACAGAATACAGTAATAAATTTAGATTTGGTTTTCATTTGTGTGAGTATTAACAGAAGATTTAAATATAATGAAATAACCGCTCGCACGTCACTCGTACGGCTGCTAGCGTGGTATTGATATTAAGAATGCAATTAGTGCGTCCCGTGCGGATGTCGGAGTTGGATTTATTTTGCAGACTATTTTTAAAAAATAACAATGGTAGCGAGCTTAACATGATTTCAATTCATTGGATGGTCATATGAGTAATGTATACAAAACTCTTTTATTTATTTCTCGCTCATTTTAACAGAAATATATGAGTCTTAAAGACAATGGTAAATAGCAATATGATACTATTACACGTACATTATACATTTACTACCGCGTGTACCTCGCATTTAAACAAATCGATTCCAGTCTTTGTTTGTCGTGAGTAGGGACAGCAACGGGTACGTAAGACTGGTCGGTGTTGCAGTCCATAGCTACCTTAGAATAAAGAGTAAAAACATTGAAGGTTGTGCCACTATTAGCGCGTAGATGTCATTAGTAGTTATCGTGTAATGAAGAAATGAGCGGAGGCGACGCCGGCACCGACAGTCGCTATGGATATAATAGTAATAGAAAATATGACGTCATTGGGGACAATATACGCGAGGGGCGGCCGCCGACACGGAGCGAGAACAACGTTTGACCTAAATACCGTATAATGTGGGGCGCAGGCTTTGCCACAGTTTGAGCTGTTTACAAAGTTTATTTGTTACCTGGACTGAAGTGTTACATCTGTTAGTATACTTCTAGGCCATCACTATAATCAATATCGGTTTATATTTGCATTTTGAAAAAAAATAAAATTTTTGGATGAAATTAAATAAAAAGTAGCATCAATTTAGAAAATAGGAAAAAGTAAAAAATTTTTCAACTTAAGATTCATCGTGTCACCAGTAGCAGAAAACAGGTTTCATTTTTTGAATATTCGCCAAGAGAAATGCAGTAAAGAAGTGGAAAATTGATTCAAGCGCACTTCAGTAAAGGTTCTTGAAAGTTATTCCGTATTTAAATATTATACATTTATTTTAAAATATGTAATAAACATGATCTCGTTATATATTTTTATTACAAATATCAAAGCTTATTTCCTTTTGTTATACAAAAGATATTAATGAAACTCTCATTTTGTACCTTTTTGGGTCGTTATTATTTTATCATCAATCAATTAAATGCTTCGATATTGAATCGTATGTCGCTGTGCGCGCAAAACATTTCAGTTCGCGCGCACATCATGCACGTAGCGTGCATCGTTCATCTGTAAATGGACGCGTCAACGTTGACAAAATTTGATAGCATCGATATATATGTAGGTGACGTTCGTACTATTTTATAATCGCTGAAAAAATGACCTCTCAGAGAGATAATTAATACGGACCAAAAATTTACACATATATAAAATCAAAAATGAAAGCGAAAAAGGCTTGAGAAATGTGTCGCAAAAACATAACGTATATGATTCTTCGTCACCAATGAATATATTAGTCAATTTCCATTAGTAGATTTGACTACATTAAATGTATACAGGAAACCAAGAAAATATTCATTACAATGATATAAAACGAAGCGGAGAGAACGAACGAGAAGGAAGCGGGTCTGGTGATCTGGTGTACACGGCGAGGATATGCAGCGAGCTGTTTCAGCTGCACGTGTATGTTGCATCAGCTTCTTACGGCTGTATGGATGTGTATGAACTGTGACAGGATAGCGATTTGATGTTTTCAATAAACTTATCTAAACAAACGCTCCTAGTCTGTGAGAGTAGTGACCTCTAATAAACCTACTATAAACCTTTGGTAAAGTCAGACCGTACTGTTTCATTTGAAATCGTCACGGGCGCGGGATACGACCGCACTTCTTACTGGAAAGGTAAACTCACTCGTCCCAATCTTTACACTTTACTAGGTTACCATAGCAACGAGGTCTTTATCGTTTTCATTGATAATTATAAAATTCCTTACCTTAAAAGAAGTAGACACTCTTAGAGAGGTTCTTAGCGTTCTGCGCACGCGCCGCTCGAGGCAGTCTCGATACATGATTACATTTTAATGAAACGTACGGACACATTTCAAAGAATTTTTCGACCGACTTTTAGTTTACGTGACGTGGCTCTATTCGTTTCGATTTTATCTTTGATGTAGAAATTGATGCCGCAAATAATTTAAAGGAGAACATCTTTCGAAGACTTCTTTTTAAAATATCATTATTACCTCAGTTTATATTAACCGTAGAGCAGTCTACAACAGCATGAAAAGTTTAAGTATTAACTTTTCATTTGGTCATCAAATGTATTCGAAACTTAAGATCGAATATTTACTTGGAAAATCTCATGATTCTATTGAAAACAAATCAATACCACGGACGCAGCGCTGGTGGAGACGTCACCGCGCCCGCCTGCTCTCAGCTGATTGCTTCTTTTTACTTTGTGGCTGGTTTTATGTCAGTCAGAAAGATACTTTGTTACGTGTTACATGTTCCTAGTGAATGTATATTAAAATAAAGCATTTTATAAAAATAAGCTTTTAGTTTGTATCAAAATAATGTAAGATTTCACATTACAATTAATATTTCAAGTCTAATGTATAAGAAGCTTTAGCGCACGAGAAGCACACACGACGCGATAAAAACTTTAACGTCTGTTAAAAATTAATACAATACTCTTACAATCCGCACACAGTGACACAGTGACATAATCATCTGCTTCACAGTGGTGCTGTGCAGTGTACAGTGATAGTTTGCCTTCGCACAGATTACAGATTATTTAACTTGTTCTTGAAAAATTAATTTATAATTGGTTTGTGAAAACAACTTATTCTTTAAACTAGTCATCAAAAGAAATTAATCCTAGCAGCCGCACTCGCGAGCCCCACAGCTGTCGTGAATGTTGATAAAGAACTTGTGAATCAAAAAAATCATAAAAGTTTTTCTAAAGCGGGCAAACTCTTCAACAAATATTTCTTGTATAGACTTGTACAGTCCGCTCCGACATTAAGCCGAAATGGAATTAACTTTTATTAATTTAAAGAAAAAAAATTAGGAACTCATCGACTTTATAAGGATTATTAATTTAATAATAAAAATAAGTGGTGTATTTGTATTTAGTTTAGTGTAGCTCGAAAACAAAATAAATTACTATGGAATTTCATTTCCGGTTCTAATTATTGCCTTTGTTAAAATAAACTGTTTCACGAGAACAAAGCCAACTACGTTGCGATAATTACTACATTATCGTTAATTATTTGACTTTGTGCTCATGACAGCTACGTATCGTAGCGGCGAGGGGTCCTAGCTGAGACGCCGCGTGTCCCAGCTTCTATTCGCGATGTTGCCGATGACGTGATGTTTCACAAACCACCAGAAATGTTTGTATTCGGGTCCATGTATCTGTCTGTCTGCCTGTCTGCTTACTGTTGTAAGTTGATAAGACGATAAAATTTATTAAACATAAAAATTTCTTTATTTACTATTTATATCAAGTTTTCTATTTCTTACAAAGTAAAATACTCGACATTCAGTAAGATGAAGTTTGAAGACTAATTGTAAATTATTTCGTCACCTTGCGGGAAATATATTATATTTCATACTATCGAAAGTGATATCTCAGAGAGGCCATAACTCATGCAGAGCCTTAGCGAGCCTGCTGAGCTGTAGATGACTAACTTCGCGGCTGAAATATGAAGCGAGTGCGCGCCAGACACCTTCTTACTGAGACTCGACTGAGTTATGGCTTTTACTAAAACTGGCTTATATTTTAAGCGCATCAAACGTGCTCCGTAAGAATGCATTACATTTTCCCATGAATGTAAAATAATGTGATGAATGTCGATGTGACGGGATTATTCATTTCTTTCATTTGTACGAGTTGCTTAAAAACATTAAGAAATTAAAAAAAAAGAGATTATTTCACTCTTATGCTTTATTGTTAACTGAACATTAACTTCTACGTTGTTAACCCGGTATTTAGTATTACCTCTAAATCTCTAATCGACGAGACACTCAATACTGGTTTCCCATTAATTATATAGTCTCACAGAACCGGCTTATGCGTCCGAGTGGAAATGATGGTGGCACATTTTGAAATATATAATAGAATACAATAGAATTCAGAGACGTAAGTGATGAACTCATCGCTTTTGAACAACACACCGCACTGTTGACAAGCACCGTAAGGTTCACTTTAGTATTCGTTACTTTTAATTATAATTATTATATAGTTTTTATTTAAACACGAGGTCAGACGACCTACCCCCTGCCCCTAGCTCTGCCCCTAACGCTATCCGCCATCTAGTGTCACCCCTCTTGACATTTATTAAGAGCTCTCTGTGGAAAAGATTTTTGCATTAAGTTTTAATTATGTTTATTTTTTACAGTTAAGGAAATTGCTGTGCTTTCTATAGATTTTTCTATTCAAAAACATCTTTTT
>JAABKM020000028.1:24798-39827 GCA_016277805.2 Papilio aristodemus | reverse complement strand
ACGCATTGTGGTTTACACCTGTAAATAAGATAGCACTCACCAATAGTAAACTTGTAATACCTGTGTCCAATTTGGCTAAAATAAGTGTTTTTCTTCTTGGTGTTAACAAATAAATAAATAGATAAATCTGAATATATTAAAACGTTTTTTTTTTTAGGAACATAAATGCGGTAAGACGGATTAACGTTTTGCTCTATCCTACCTGTCATTAGTTCAGTTCGGTACGACATCGCTGGAGAATTGATATCGAGATCGTCATTACGGTTGCAGGTAGAGGTATTCCCCCCGGCCACCACGCTAGTGCACAGGACGAGTACCGACTGGCGACAGTCCGCGACGCGTGGGAGGCGCGGGCGCGCGGGCAGGGGGAACCGGTCGTGCCGTTACTCCGCGCGTTCGTCGCCACTGTAGTCATTTCATAAGCTCGTTCTAAAGCAGTGTTTCTTAAACTTTTTTATGCCATCCCCCACCTAAGCCTATCTATAATTTTATGCCCCATACATAATTTGACATATTATTTAACATACATAATTTTAATATTTAAAAAATTGATTTGTTCACTTCAGGATATGAAATGATAGGTTTTAATTAGAAATCACTAAGAAATTGTTAACGAAAGACATTAGTAAATTTTCAAAACAAATGAAAGGGAGTGAAAGGGTGCTCATGTCGAGTTCATTTTCGAATTGCCTCTTTTAACAATCAAATTGTCCCTTTTTGGGACGTGGTCCCACGTTGAGAAACACTGTTCTAAAGTCTTTGCGGAGAAGTCAGTCACAGTTGTGTAAACTGTACTGTCACGTATGTACTCGTGCTGAAGTAAATTATTATGCTATGACATCGACTTGGACACAGGACATGATCTAACAGTTCCAAACTATTCGTTGACGCGACAAACACGCACAAGAATAATAAGGTGTATGAGAGAGAACTGTTTTGATAAAGATATAATTTAAAAACTGATGCCTTCTTCACGGCCCTTAAAAATATATTTATTATATTGCCGATTTAAGGCGCTCTACAGAACCTATTATGCGTCATTATGGTGTGGTGATGGCAGTTTGTCTTTACCAGATTTGTTCTGTGGAATGTGCCCGAAACTTACCCATGGTTACCCTTGGATGATGAAAATTTTCGATCGGACGCCGAATCCCTCGCTGTCGACTCGTGATCGGATATTCTTACGATTAAAGAAAATGTCGGCGGACGACGTCTGCGCATAATACACACTGAGCCCATAATACTGCCATAACGGGGTTTCTGGCGGCTGGCGTGTGCGGGGCCGGGGGGCGGGATAATGCGTGTGTGCGTCGTAACTCGCAACAGCGTGGCCGCCATTTTGAGTGCGAGGCGTTTCGCTCTGCCCCAGAGGCAGCAGTACGTCGCCGCAGGGACCCGCGCCGGCCGGCGGCCAGCTGACTCACGCTACTCAACGCTACCTGTCGGAGACATTCCACCTAGTTTCCAAAAGGTCGATCAATTTTAATTTATTGTACAATGAATCTCTTGCTAATCGTTGTTTAACATGACTTGAAGTGCTGGAATGCATTGAAACAACATTGATTGTGATCAGCGATTAATCATCAGTTAGTGGATGATCAACAGAGAATCGAGTTTCTCGAAACGTTTCTCCTTGATCAATGAGCTGTCAAAGCATATATTAGCTAATTCGTAAATTTGGCTAATCAATCGTTTGTTAAAAATCTCGTTTATTATTAAATTCAACACAAGGCACCTGAACTTCATTTTCCGGTAGTAAACACAAATTGTTCCACTTTGTCGCTGCGAGCACAATTGGCCACATGAAATGAAAAGGCACACTACTAGATTGAAACACTTTTCTTGCTACCACTATTTATATAGAATCTACCAATACTACAAAAATCATACTTGATGTAAAAAATAAGAAAATATACTATATTATTTAGTACAAAGTATGCCTAGGTAAAGTTGCTTAAGGAAGGTAAAGATGCCACAGTTGAGGGTACATCGTACGACAGTTGTCATCAGTTCTGTGATATTGTACTCGTATTGTATGTATTATATATTATGAAATTAAACGACCGACGTACTTTGCACGATATAATGTTCTTACATGGTGTAGTTTGGGGACGGATAAACTCTGCAGTAGCATCCTAGAGAAAGTTTGCTTTTCAGTACCATCCAGAATTCCTAGATCACCCTTAAAAGCTTGTTCAGTGTTCCCTTTTGTCGTACTGAGGCAGGTCGTCACGCGCCACTTGTAAGAATGTCTGCGAGGGCGAACGAAATTTGCAGTTCTGACACTGATCTAGACATGTTTCATTTCTTTTTATAAATTTAAAAATAAGTTGGTAAAAAAACTCAGTTCGTAAATTTAGTTTGTATTGTGTTCTTTTTCTTTGTTAGTTTTCCTTTCCTATGTATTGAATATTATCAGTGTGTCTAATTTAGTTTTTTTTTATCTTAATCGTTTAATAGATAAGTCGTCGTATTTATATTTTTGTCAATGTTGTGTACGTCTAGAATAGGTTATTGTACTAACAAAATACTATTGTAATAAATATATACCGGACCTCGGATAGTGAACACGTGACGTACTTTGTTATCCACGAGACGTATCGACGTATCCTTGTTATTTACGATTATTATATATAATATTATATTTTAAGATAAAATAGCGAGCAGATAAGGCAGCCGCCGCGCAGACAGTCTCCCCTTTCTCCCTCCCCCTGCCACTGCCGCCACCACTGTACTGCGCGTGCGCCTCGAACCTGTCCGCGCCTCGCCGCCGCCCATTGTACCACACATAAACAAAGCGCCATACATATGTTTGTTTGAATGTCGATACTTCTCGCAGAAAATACCCGATGAACATGCTGTGTGCACGTCGTTATTTCCCTTTCGACATAGAGATTTACGTAGTAATAGAGGAGACGTTGCTATTGTTTTCCTTGCAATTGTGGCTAAAGTGGATTAATCGATTTCGGAATCTACTCGCTGTTATAGAAAAACTGCCGCGGCGCCTGTAGGAAGGGTCGGTGCGGGTGTGAGGGGCGCCTCGCTGGCGACAGAGCTAAATAGTCACAACTGATGCAAATGGCGCGGTTAATAACAATCTAAGTAATAATATTTAACAGTGGTACAATCCACAACAATACCATTAGTCGCGCGAATGGTCCGGCTCGGCCTCACATAAGACGGGCACCAAGAAGTGTTCGGCGTGCAGTCTGATGAGTGAGGTTGCTGTACGCACTATTGTAGTCATCTTCCCCTTTGCGCCTTTTTTTATAAAGAAATGACGGGAAGATGATGATTTGTCATTATAGCTTTGTATGTAGACTAAACATCGGCGATATCCGCGTCGTGTGGGCTTAGCCCGGCCCTCGCCCCTCGCCCCCTCGCACTCCCAACACGCGCACCACACAGCGCTCAACTTTCGAGATAGGGTTGTCTAAAATAACTCGTAATGCATCATTTAAAAATTAATATATCTCTGTATTTTTGAGAGATAGATTCTTTAATCTTTATTTAAACTTTCCATAAATGTACTAACATTAAATTAGATAAAAAGTTGATTTAAATAATACAATTATTGTTGTTATCGAGTCTGCTGTTACTTCTCCTCGTAAACAGGAGAGTTTTTTTAGCCCTGGCGCTATTTGTGACATTATTATACTCTAACAACAAGTTCATTTTTAACAACTTTTATTTGCAACCCTAGTCAAACAAAATTGAATATTGTTGGTGTGCGTGCGCGCAGCTGTCGCGGCTGTCCCCTCTCGTCCCCCCTCGTCCCGTCCGCGCCGCTCCCCCTCAAATCCCTCTCGCGCCGCTTTCACATATTGGTAAGGTTCGTGACTCCAAAATGTTTCATTAAAGAATCCATATAAAATATTATCTGCGATTGAGGTCATTATTTTAAGTGTCCCGAAGAAGGCGGACTGCACACTTTTATTTAATAAAATTTAATAAAATCTTTAGAAAGTATATTATATTTAATAAGCGACTGGCCCCGGCTTCGCAGGAGTATAAGAACCTATTATGCCTACATATCTCTTGCGTCGCCGGGCCGCATCGACTGGTTGTATTCATTATGCGGAGTATATTTAAATGACATATCCACGCTCTCCAGCCTGGCAACTGGAACGTTGTCTAGACATTGATGCAATATTAATAATTACTAAGACAGTATCAACAATACTTATCATACATGAAAAAGAGACAGAAAAGACGTCAGCAACTACCGACCAATTACTTTAATGGCAAATGTGTGTTTATTTATTTTATTTTTTATTACACCATGAAAGATTTACAGCTAATTAACAGGAGTAGCAGTGAAATAGTGATAGTAAAAGCCAATAACAAGTCTTCGCTTATAGATGCAGCATAACAAGTTAACAGGTGTGAGCAAACAGAAAATAGTGAGGAATAATACAATTAAACGTATAGACGTAATAGAGAAAAAAATGAGACAGAATAACGTAAACACACAAGAGTAGGAAGCAGATCAAAGAACAAAAAACTCCAGACTCAAACACCTTCTTGCCGAAGACACACTCGTTACAAACGGATCCAGATTGTGCTGTTCACAGAGTTTATTAAAGTTAACACTCGCTCACTATGTTGTCAAACAAATCCTTGCAAAATACAAGGAGTATGATTTGCCACTATATGTTGCTTCATTGACTACGTATTACGTATAGAGTACGACTGTACCGCTGGGGTCTCAAAAGTCATATTTGAATTTCTTTTACTGAATATTAGCCCGGAATTTGGAATTTGTGCCCGATATTTTTTTATATTATAAGGTGGCAAACAAGTAAGTGGTACACCTAACAATGACCGATGCACATAGACACCTGCAATTTCTAAGAGTTGCAGATGCGTTGCTTACCTTTAAAGGACATAGGAAAGGATCAACAGAAAATTGATAATTCCTTTTCCTATTGATCCCCTCCTCTGTCATATCCTCTTCCCCTGTCCATTCTTTCGTTGTTAGAATAGGGTGGAAAGGGGAAAAGAATCAGAGTTATCAGAGACTCATCAGACGAAACGCCGAAAAACTTCCACTTCACGCCTGTCTTCTGTGAGGTCGTGATATTTCACCGGTCGAGCCGCCCATTCGTACAACTGATGTTGTTGCGGGCTCTACCACTGTTAAATATAAAATGGTGATAGGCTTGCCATCAATCACATTATGGGACAGAAAAATATACGGCGAAATATGGGTGCCCTAGTTGCACTTCTGTCTACCTTTTCGGGGAATACAGGCGTGAGATATGTTTTCCTTTTAAGCGTACTGGCTAAAGGCAAACTTTTAAATACTTGCGTTTTCCCTGTTTTGACATATAGATGCCAAATATGGGCACTTACAATTGTTCAGGAAACTAAATTACGAAGAAGCCAGTGCAGCATGGAACGAAGACAGACAAATGGAAAAAAAGAAGCATAATGGAGCAAAGTAAATACTGAGGTACCCAAGAGAAAAAAAGGAAAACAGCAAAAAAGATGAGTCGATGAAATATCAAAAGTGGCTGTCGAAACTTGGACTAGATTGGCTCAAAACAGTGATGTTTGGAAAATGTTGGAGGAGGCCTTTGTCAATGGACAGATGGAAGCAGGTGAAGTTTAGCGCTACATACACTATGTGTTTTTTTGTAACTTTGCTCCTGAAATGGCTAAATAAATAACAGTATTAATCCTTATCAACTTATATACATATGTGTGTTGGTTATCTAAAGCATTTTATGCACATTATAAAATTCTTTTAAAGCAAAGGATTTAAACGAATGTCTTAGGAGATATCCCAAAATAAAATTCAAGCGCGGCCTAGCCTACACACAGTTTGCTCGCTTGACTCTGATTGAAGCTTTCTTGAAAACACGTCGACATGGACGACGACGAATGGATATTGATTGCCTTAAATACTCGCAGAATAAACGACAGTCAGTTCGACCTTAAGAGATTAGATTATATGAGGCAGCGATCGATCTCTGCCCTTACAAACAACGGTCATATAATACACAGGCACACAGCTGACTGGCATCAATCGACAACAAAATCTATGCGAGCAATGCACTCGAAATTACATAATTCAGTTTTTTTTTTCACTATTCTGATCAACTGAATGCACGGCTTGTTCCCGAAGTGAACTTTTTCCGTTCTGAAAACGAAAGTATGTGTGCATCGGTTGGAACAATCACCTAACAAGGAAAACGACCAGGCTCAATAGTTCTTTAATGTCCATAATACCTATTTAATTAATGGACCCAACTAATAATGGATATAGTAAGTTATCTTTAAAATATAAATTGGTATGCCGTCGCAGACTTTTTTTCAAATTTTTTTAACATTACCATTCTATAGTACCTACAATATTTTGGTCTATCGAAATGTTTTGCCTTCTCTCGAATCCATCTGTCTATTAGAGAAAACCCTTTTAAAATCCGCTGTGTAGTTTAAAGTGCAGACAGTGGAGGCCGCTTTGTTGTATTCTGTGTAAAGAAGATAAAGATTAGTCACGCTACAGAGTTGCCGATGGACATTAGACCAACACGTAAGTCTAAACACGGATTGCATAGTTTTTTTATCACCTCACCGTTGCGACTCTTAGCAAAATGTATTACATAAAATGTGCAATTTCATTACTTTTCGTAAGGCATTCATAAAATCGACATACTTTAGATGTCAATAAATCTGAAACAATCGATACTCGGTTTGTTCTATAACTATATGGAGCATATATTTTCCTCAATAAACTAAAATTCAGCTTAGGACATCATCCAGACCGGAGCTAGAACGAAATGGTCGATCAGGTTGTGACTTGATGTCTTTAAAGATAAGCACAAATAGTGGTAAGCAAGCGAAGCGCGCGGGCGGCAGCCGTCACTGGCAACTCGTAATTGCCGTCAAGTGGCCGCCGCTCGGGTCAAGAGCTGCGCTCTTCCCCTCGTTCCCCCTCCCCCTCCTCGCTCTATAACATACATCACAGAGCGCATGAAGCGTCCGCCTGGGCGGTCGCTTCGCTCCCGTCTTCATCATAAATGAATCAAAGCCGAAATCGCCTTTCGTTCGGAGTTCGATAGACGGTATCGGAACGCTCGCAGTTTTGGGCTTGATGTTATTGATGCGTGAAGAAACATAATATCATCGACGTATGTTCTTCCAAAATAAAACGACTATTTAACCTTTCTCTGTATTAAAAGATTATTTCACAAGTACAGTCATTTGAAACTAAACATTTAAATCTTTAATAATAATATTATAACAATAATAATTTTATTTCAAACTAAACAAGTCCATAGGATATTAGTGTGTTAGTGACAACTTAGAGACTATGTTAGTAAAAGGTTAGTAGTACTTTACACAATTTTATTTAATTACATAAGTACTAATTGCGCGACAGGCATACACCTCCGCACACAAGTATACAAAAGAGGTGCGTCATATCGTGCACCTATCATTTTTAGAATTTTATTCGGACTGTCCCGCACCCAGCAGAGCATCGAGGCAGTCTGTTTATGCATAATCGCAAAAAAATCATTAGTTTTGTTTTTCGCGAACATACCTAATGCACTGCAGTGTCAGGGCAGTCCCATCAAGATTCTAAAGCCATTATTGTACTGGACCCGTAGAGCATTGATAGTCCGCTGGGTGTAATTAGCCGCACGTGTAAAAGACTTGACAGAAAGCCTTGAATAGTGTTATTTTCACATCGTCACTACATCGTGCAAACCTGCGGAAGATCATGTTACTGCGGACTGCCAATGCTCTACGTCAGTGATTCTCAACCTTTTTTTTTTTGTTGCGGCACATATTTAACGATTTCAAAATTTGGCTGCACACAAAGAAAAAGATAAAAATTATTTACTTACTACCACACATGATATAATTTATTAATATTAACATTATTATATATTTGCAAAATTTGGCGGCATACTTTTGAAATTTGGCGGCACACAAAAGTGCCGCGGCGTAGTGGTTGAGAATCACTGCTCTACGCTATAGCTACTTTTTTTTTAACAATTCTCGGCAAAGTTTTCATATAACTGTCAAAAACAATTGAATCCGTTTTTCTTCTTTTTATAAGCCGCCGGCTCTTTGCGGTCAGTACCATAAAGAACAGAACTTGTTAATAAAATAAGTTCTTGATTTTGCTGACACAAATCACATAGGGCGTGATGCTGAGATGCAGAATCATCAAACAAGTGTTAGACGAAATGCGCAAAAGACCTCGCAGGTTGTGTGTCAGTTTGATCGCGAACTTTACTTAAAATAGATAGATTGAATTTTTCATTCCTGCCGCTGGGTTCCGTCATCGCTCTTCGCGACAGAGCGACAAATTCCATCCACACCACCTGGATGGTTGGCATTTCACAACCATGCGGTTTTCGCAAATTTTCTACCTCGCGAAGCCGCGTTGTGGAATAACCTGAGCCCAGCGGTATTTCCGAACACGTACGACATGGGGTCCTTCAAGAAGCGAGCGTACCTCTACCTCAGAGGCCGGCAACGCATCCGCGGTTCCTCTGGTGTTGTGGATGTCGGCGGTGATTACTTCATGAGAACCGTTGCTCGTTTGCCCTCCTATCTTATAAAAGAAAATTTATGAAGAAACGATTTTTAAAATGACAAAAATCCAATATCACAAATCCTCGTTATGATAGTCACATTAACGCAAATTATTTACAGCACTTCAGAGTAGGGTCTTACTTGTTAGTTAGCGTAGCGCTTGTTTGTGCGTAGCGTGTTAAAAACTGGAATAGTTAAGTAAATTAAAAATGGACAACAGAAAGGCAATTAGCATTGCGACTTAATTGCGACACTTGTCATGTGTGCAACTCTCTCGAGGTCATTTTTTAATTCCTACCAATTACCAATAGGTTTATAAATATGGGAGGCGTCATTGTCTCTTACGTAAATACTATTTGAATAATTACCATCAAGCAAATAAATTGTATTTCTAAACTTGCACTTTTACTTTTTTACAGGAGTTCAAAACGAGTGAGATATTTGGTAAGTGGAGAGAGAGTGTAGAGAGGTCCGACGTGACGCCGGCGATAGTCTGCAGCGACTTCTTAGTTGTCATATAAATTCAATTGTGATACGAGACTGCCAGTATACTACACTAACCTTAACCCTGGCCCCGACTCGTGTTCTTCCAACGTAAAGTAAGATGAATGTATTATTTATTAAGTATGTTACCTACCTCAGGAATAATTTAAGCGTCTATCATGAAGTGGCATAAAATCGTACTTCTGTACCTAGCATAAAGCAAAGGCGCTCCAGATGTCCGCAATCTCCGCGTGTAACTTTTAACTACTCAACAGATTCCAATGAGGTTTTCACCAATTGAATATTTGTTTATCATCCTGTTCTAGTTCTAGTTGTAAAATCCAGTCGTGTATGAGTTTTGTGCGGTACCTTTCGATGGCCTAATAGATACACTAATGAGAAGTTCGATATTTTCCGGTGGACATGTGTGCAATTTAACATTGTTATCGTTTCAGAAACAACACATGCAGTCGCCGCGGCCGCGCCTCTGACTCCGAGGTCGCCGTCTCCCATGTACGCTATTCATAATTAATACATATTTAAACACTGTGGTAAAGTAATACCTTTCGATAAAACATACATGAGAGAGGAATTGAATCGAGTTCGGCAGTACACTTATGTTAAGATAAGGCTCTTGCAGCAGTAACGACCGACAGCCTCGCTGCCCAGCCCATGCCACAGGGAAAAAACGAGGGCATGCGAGCGGCTGTCGACTGCGCGATGCCTGCGCGATCAGAAGCGACATCCATATCCCTTTGGCTTACTGCGTCTATCTGACTTTGTTGTTTTTTTATGCAAAACGATTTCCCACCAAATTCCGGTTGTTTTCCTGAAATTGAAATGAGCGAATCTGACCAAAAAAAAAATACGTCTGAACTATTAGTAAAAAAATGAAAAACCGTGACATTTACGGCCTAGCTCGATATCAGTAAGAGTAGCACGAAAAAGGTCCGAGCATTTTCAGTCACTGAAATTTGATATCATAGAAGCCTGGTTGCCCTGTCACGGATAAGGTAGATCTGTAAAAAAAAGCTATTTGGATTCCATCCTAGGTCACTCAAGGAAACCGAATGATTCATGTACTCTTTGCGCTATCAGTGCTTATCTGCTTATTCTATCGCGCAAGATCGCTAAAACGCCTTGTCTTTGAGTCTCAAAAGTTCAAAAAATATTATTACAATACCGCAACAACACTTAATTGACAAGAAGACAACCACTCTTAATTGTTAACACGACTATTAATATAAAATAATATATAAAATAATATAAAATATTCTGTCAGCCTGCAGCGACGACGGTGGCGACGGCAGTGGGATGGCGGGCGCTCGGCGAGCTCCGTGCGCGGCGCTGCTGCTGGCGGCGGCCGCGTGGTGCGCCGCCGGGCCCGGCCCACCTACGCTGCGCTTCCCGGCTTCGCTGTACAATATCACCGTGCCCGAGAACTCGCCGCCGCGCACCTACGCTGAGCCTCCGCCCGGTGTCGACTACCCCTACCTGCCGCTGCCTATACCAGACTCCAAAATTCGCTTCCGTATTCGTCACGGCGATCGAGATAAATTCTTCAAAGCGGAGGAGCGCATCGTGGGAGACTTGTGTTTCCTTCTCATCCGCACGCGTGCCGGACATTCCGACGTGCTCAACCGCGAGCGCCGCGACTCCTACCGCCTGGACGTGCGCGCTACGGCGCAGCTACCTGACGGCACGCAGTTGGAGGCGGACACGGTGGTGGTAGTGGAAGTCACCGACGAGAACGACCTCAGTCCGCTGTTCTACCCGACGGAGTACGAAGCGCTCGTGCCGGAGGACGCGCCCTTACACTCAAGCATCGCTCGCGTGTCCGCTGAGGACGCCGACATAGGTATAAACGGTGAGATTTATTACAGTCTCGCCAAAACGACCGACCGTTTCGCCGTTCACCCGACTAGCGGGGTGGTGACCGTGACGCGCGCGTTGGCGGCAGCCGAGAAAACTCGTTTTGAGATCACCGTGTTGGCACGAGATAGGGCCTCGCTGCTGACGCACGGCGAGGAAGCGCCGGCCGCGCGCGCTACTCTTACCGTACGTGTGGCTCCTGTCAACCTTCACGCCCCAGAGCTGCGTGTGCGTCGTTTGCCCGAACTCGTCGAGAACTCTACCGCCGAGATATACGCGATAGTAGAAGTCACGGACCGTGATGCGGGCGACCACGGCCGGATTGCGGGCCTGGAAATCGTCGATGGGGATCCGGATGGTCACTTTCGGGTCCGCCCCTCCGATCAAGCGAACGAGTTTGATATCGTAGTGCATGCGTTGCTCGATCGCGAATCCTCCCCTCGCGGCTACAACCTGACGCTGCGCGCGTCGGATGCCGGGCGCCCCCCCCGTTCCTCCTATCTCACCTTGCCGGTGTCTCTCGTGGACGCCAACGATAACGCTCCCGTCTTCAGTCGCGAAGTTTACGAAGCCAACATCCCGGAGACGGCGCCCCCCAATACGCCAGTTATTAGACTAAAAGTCAGCGATCGCGACGAGGGCCGCAACGCACGCGTCTATATAGAGATCGTAGGCGGCAACGAGGGCGGCGAGTTCTTCGTGAATCCCGATACCGGCGTGTTGTACACCGCAGTTCGGCTGGACGCAGAAGAAAAATCATTTTATACTCTCACGGTCTCCGCTATTGACCAAGGAAATGCTGGAACCAGAAAACAGTCTTCGGCCAAAGTGAAAATAGGTATCGTGGATGCAAACGACAACAATCCGGTTTTCGACAGAGACGATGTAGAGGTTACGCTGGCGGAGAACGGACCCACCGGCGTGGTCGTCGCGACAGTCTCGGCGAAGGACGCCGACTCCGGCGAGAACGCTTACATATCATACAGCGTCGCTAACCTTCAACCGATCCCGTTCGAGGTGGACCATTTTTCGGGTGCCGTGCGGACGACTAAACTTCTCGATTATGAGAGTATGAGACGTGAATATATTTTAAGAATACGTGCTAGCGATTGGGGGATTCCTTACAGACGCCAGGCCGAGATGCGACTCACGGTTCGTCTCGAAGATGTGAACGACAATAGGCCACAGTTCGAGCGCGTGGACTGCGTCGGCTATCTGCCGCGCCGGCTGGCTATAGGTTACGAGATTGTGACGCTCTCCGCTATCGATTTCGATTCGGGCGACGTCGTCTCGTACCGGCTGGTGAGTGGAAATGAAGACAATTGTTTCACCCTGGACTCAGGCACCGGGGTCGTCAGTCTATCGTGTGACCTGGCCGATGTACGCGCCGAGACCAGAGTGCTAAACGTGACCGCGACGGACGGCACCCACTTCGCCGATCCCACATCGCTGACGCTGCACCTGGTGGGCGGCGCCGGCGGCGGCGAAGCGGGTGCGCTCGAGTGCCGCGACACCGGTGCAGCGCGACGCCTCATCGAGCTACTAGCTGCAGTGGAGCGCAGTAACGCTCCCATAGATTTCGCCGAAGACTTTCCTCTGGCACCTTCGAGATATGGTGAAAATCTACACGTACCCGAATTCATCGATTTCCCCGTCGAGGTGAAAGTGAACGAGTCAGTAGCGTTGGGGACCTCGCTGGTGCGCCTGACTGCGCGCGATCGTGACCTGGGCTACAACGGTCTACTGGTGTACGTGATATCGGGTGGCGACGCGGACTCTGCCTTCCGGATCGACCCAGACACCGGCGAACTCAAAGTCATCGGATATTTGGATCGGGAAAGAGAGAATGAATATTATTTAAACATCACCGTTTACGATTTGGGCGAGCCGCAGCGATCCACTTCCAGGATGCTTCCCGTCACCGTGCTCGACGTCAACGACAATCCTCCAAAATTTGAAAAGACCTTAGCGAGCTTCCGTGTTACCGAAAACGCCATCAACGGGACCATTATATTCCGCGCGAATGCAACGGACCGCGACGCAGGCGAGTTTGCGCGCATCGCGTACAGCGTGAGCGGCGCTGACGCGGGCGAGTTTTGCGTGGAGCGGACCACGGGGCTGCTGGCCGTGTGCGCGCAGCTGGATCGCGAGCGGCGCGCGCTGTACGAGCTGAGTGTGCGCGCCACGGATGGCGGCGGGCTGCGCGCCGAGGCGCTGGTGCGCGTCGCCATCGACGACGTCAACGACAACCCGCCGCGGTTCGCGCTGCCCTCATACAGTGTGCGGGTGCGCGAGGACGTGCCCTCCGGCACGCCTGTGGCCGTGCTGGAAGCCCATGACCCGGACCTCGGCGCAGGCGGCGTGCTCACCTACTCTCTGCCCGACCAGTCGACCGACGACGCCGTCTTTGCCGTAGACAGAACTTCGGGCACTGTGCGCACAACAAAGCGACTCGACTACGAAGAGAAACAGGTTACTTACTTTTAAAATAACTGCCTAGGTGGCGCAGTGGTATGAGTTATTATGTATACGGTACGGAAGTAACGCTGGGGTCTCGGGTTCGAATCCCGGGTCGGCCAAAAGTGATACTTGGGTTTTTGCTACAAGATATCAGCCTGCAGTTTGGAATTTGTGCCTGGTATGACAATAGGCTTGCCACCTATCACATTATGGGACGGAAAAACATATGGCGAAATGTACTTGTACCATTTATATTTTTTAAAATATGGAAAACTTTAAGCTATTCGTTAAAAGTAGTAATAAATATTATAATTAATTAAGGTCTTCGCTTATAAAGTTAAGAATAATGAGTAAACAAATCATAATATTAATATATACAATTAAAAGGTTAATCATACTACAAAAAAGAAGTAACATAAGCATTAAAAAAAACAGATTGAAGAAGTGATTCCTTAAATATTAAACCTTAGATAAACCATATTATTTAAAGAAAACCAAAGTCGAGAACTTTTTTTTACCTGGTGAAAAACTAGTGCTTGATCACGCTGCCGATCCCACGCGACAAACAACGCACCGCTAACAAATGAATGCGATGAAGTAACGTTAGTATCACAGTCACGTGAGTGGCCGCGCCGTCGAGCAGACGACACGTACTGCATCAAACCCGAGGTGTCCCGTCCAGTGATAATACTGTAACATAACATGTGATATAACATTATATTTCTGCAATCACGCCCAGAATAAAAGTAGGACGACGGCTGACTTGATGTGTCTCCTGCGGCAGGTGTACGGCGTGACGGTGCGCGCGACGGACGGCGGGCAGCCGGCCCTGTGGGCGGAGGCCACGCTGGTGGTGGAAGTGGGCGACGTGGACGAGAACAGGCATGCGCCCGTCTTCGCGGAACGCGCGGCAACCGCGTTGTCCGTGCGCGAGGACGCCCAGCCGGGGACGCGCGTGGGCGCGCTGTCCGCCGCCGACGGCGACCCGCCGGGCCGCGACTCGCGCCTCGCCTACTACGCGCTCGACGGCAGCGGCCTGTCGCACTTCTCCGTCGACGACACCGGTCAGTCGGCCGCATGGCATCGTTCACACGATCGATGTTGCTATTTCAATTTACAGCTTGTAAACAAATACATACATACATCCAATTGCGGGGAAAATTTGAGAAATTAATATATTTATTATATGAACTATTTTAATTATACTCACACTAGACTAAGTTTTTCGTTGAATTTCTTTTGCTAACAATTACGAATGTTTTGATATCTGAAATAAACATTTATTTATTATTTATCAGGTATTTCACAGGGAAGGTTTTTAAATTGTTTTTTTTTTTTGAGGTATGAAAACTGCATTTTTGTTCAAAAACAGCAACGCGTGAACGTGAGTTAGTAAAAAAAAAATTTTTCGGTTCGATCCGAAGACGCGATTAGTGTAACAACCGCAGAAAATAAGTTTGCCAACCCCAATGGAGGTCACTACTGTTCGCTGGTGATGTAGGGCTGAAGATCGAACTTTGGCAATGTCTTGAACCGTTCGCGAAGCCGCGGCCGATTTTAAATACATTACAAGATATAACGATACCGATGTTGATGTTGTCGATGTGGCAGGGGTCGTGCGCACGCTGGCGCCGCTGGACCGCGAGCGCGCGGCGCACTAC
>JAABKM020000028.1:5967-23745 GCA_016277805.2 Papilio aristodemus | reverse complement strand
GCGTTACAGCTGTCGACCGTTACTAACGACTGCGAACTCCAACAATCAAACCGCTAATAAAACATTTACATACTACACTGGTAGAGCCCGCAACAACAATATCAGTTGCACGAATGGACCGGCTCGCCGTGAAATACCACGACCTCACAGAAGACAGGCGTGAAGTAGTTAGTATACTGCGTTTCGTCTGATGAGTGAGGGCACCTCACTCAGAGGCCCAACTCTGATCCTTTTTCCCTTCCCACCCTTTTCTAATAAGGAAAAGATTGGAGGGGAAAGAAGATATGACAGAGGAAGGGATCAATAAGAAACGGAATTATTCTTTTTCTATTGATCCCTACCTCTGTCCTTTTAAAGGTAGGCAACGCATCTGCAACTGTTTTAGATGCTGCAGGTGTCTATGGACATCGGTCACCGTTATAACTTATAGTATAAAAAAATCTACCAAATACCTAATCTAATATACCCTCGTGTATCAATTCTCTGAATTTCTATTGTTTTTCTTACAGATATGTACGTAACTTTTTCAATGACTCCTCAATATGTTTCATTACTTACTTAACGAATCGCAAAAAGTCGTTTTCCGCCAAGGATATATTAATTATTCACAAATATTAAATTTCATAGTTGATATAATATTATTTCTGGTATCAATTATAGTAATGTTTCTATCGTAGGATGATGAAGTGGCTACTGAGGGTGTGGAGAGCAGCGCGGAGGGCGAGGGGGAGGGCGTTGGGGAAGGGGAGGGGGAGGGCGAAGCCGACAGCGAGGCGGAGGCGGAGGACGACGAGCGCGCCGCCTGGGACGAGTACGATGAACCGAACCCCGGAGACGTCTATATTGCAACTGTAAAACATTTACATTTCTCAAAGCAATATTTTAATTTATATATGTATCTAATGAAAAGTATGAACTTTCTTTACTTATACTTTCGTATTGTAAACTCTCGGTAAGTCGTGAGCCGAACGAATCATTTACAGCTTGACGTGTTATTTCTCGACAGTTTATAAACTCTTGAAGGCTATTCGTCAATTGTGAACTAATATTTTGTTTATAACGTAACAGGGTAGGTTAGCGGATTAGTTGGACATGATGATTATATAGTAGAAAATCTTAAAATATATTTCGATATGTCAAATATTCGTTCAGTTCACAATTTGCCGCCAGTTTATAGGATGCTTAGTCCAATTATAAACTGAAAAATTTTCAATCCGGCCGGTGACATACATGTAGCGTTTGCTTACGTCGGGCAGGTGACGGCGCTGGACGGGGACGCGGGCGCGAACGGCACGGTGCGGTACGCGGCGCGGGCGCGGGGCGCGGCGCGCGGCCAGCTGCGCGTGCTCGCGCGCTCCGGCCGGCTGTACGCGGCGCGCGCGCTCCCACTGTTGCGTCGCGCCTACGACCTCACCGTGAGTCACGCCCGCACGACGCCTTTCTGTACTGTTGAGAACGTAGAAAAATAATGTACTTACAACATTTTAACTTCCAATGATTTTTTCCATAACAATTTTGGAGTTTATATAATCTTTTTGCTATTTTATAAGTGGCGCTCTGTAGCAGTCTGAAATTGGGAAATTGCAACAAAAAAGATAATTTTATACAAGTATTTTTAATATCTGGACGGCATATTGGACACCGATCATACGGTCACAAGCGGCTCGCGTCATTACAACACGTGACACTACAGATAAAATTTGATATCCTTTAAGTTTTTTTTTTTATTTCGAGATGCATAGAGCGACTTGTGACAGGTGCGTGCCTGCGACGGAGCAGCGCCGCCGCGGTGCGGCGTGGCACGCGCGCGGGTTCGCGGCGTGACGGCGGGCGGCGGGCGGGCGCCGCGCGCTCCCGCCGTGCCTCCGCTGCAGGCCGCCGAGCTGGATGCACCCGGTTTTCTTCTGACGCTGTTGCAAGCCTCCGACCCGGACGGGGATACACTTTACTACGATATTGTCGGTGAGTGCGAGCGGAACGGTTTTACTATCTCTATCAACCACCAAGCCCGGGCACATATTCCCTGCTAGCGGCCGGACATATAGTGTCGCATTGTCCGCGTGCTAGCGAAGTCTAGTCCGTTAAAAGTGTTTATACATTCAAAGTAAAAGTCGGGGGTAAAGTCTGAAATAGTCCAATATTTACCACGAAGAGTTTGAATAAAAATATTTTAAGAGTTGCATAACGTGTACAGTAATGGTGTGCGTAGATGGCGATCCTGAGCGCGATCTGGTGGTGGGGCGCGAGGACGGCAGCCTGGTGGTGGGTCGGCGTCTGCTGTGGGAGCGCCGGCCGCGCTACTCGCTCAACGTGTCCGTCAGCGACGGTCGCCACACAGTCTACACCGCGGTACGCGCCCCTCAAACCGACAAACGGCTCCACCGACCCTCGGCTCGTAAGGACCGAATAGTGGGAGAACGTACACGGTCGTGCCATTTTTCATCTTCGTGCACGCTCTTCTTGATTTCCTACAAGTTATTTAATCTCCATCCTTTTCCTTATGCTCACTTTTTTCTGAGGCTGGACATACCGTCCCAAAATTTCTATGGACAGCCTGGATTAGTTGTGAGGTCATAGTATAAAAAAAAAGTTCAATCGAGGTGGTGAACCACAAAGCGAGCCCTCGCTTATTTGTATAAGGCGCAAGTCGTGTAGTGGGCCGTGTGTTGCAGGTGAACATAACCGTTATCAACGATGTGAACGAAGGCGGCGTCGAGTTCGAGCGCGAGCTTTACACCGTGGAGGTGTCGGAGGCCGCTCGGCCGGGGGACACGCTACTGGCGCTGCGGGCGCACGTACGGCCCGCCGAGGGTGTCGCCGGCGGAAGGGCAGCGGGCACCGGGCCGCGGCTACTATACGGGCTACATGCGGCGCGCGTGCCAGCCGACGCGGCGCTGTTCCGCCTGCACGAGCTGACCGGCGTGCTGGAGCTCGCGCGCTCTCTCGACAGGTCAGCATCGCCCCCACCGGCGCCCACTGCGCCCACCACACTCCTGCCCTGTGCGGAGGTCGCCTGCGTTATAAGAATCGATCCTTTACAGCTTTAATCCGAATCTGAATTTGAATTCGAATTTCGATTGAGAGGTAGAAAAATATTTTACATATTAAAAATAAATTAACACTAGGTTTTCGAGACCTTCAGTAGACTATTTTATAAGACAGCTGTGGGAATTATGCTTATCCCCTTATATTCCTTACAAACTGATCTAGTTCTCCCAAATTAAACAAGAATTTTATAAATACCTCTCCCACGTCTTGTTTTATTTTATTTCAAAATATACTCGTTCTTATTGAAAAACCCTATAAATACAAATATTTGCTCTCGTCATGCAACGGTAAGGGAATAATTATCAATAATTCCGTTGCCGAATCGCTACACAATTAATTGAAATCCAAGTTAAAACAAGATCGTTTATTTGTTATAAATTTACAAAGATCAAGAACTCGAGTACAATCCCATAAGCAGGGAGAGCGCCTCCGAGCACGAGCTGACGGTGTGGGTGCGCGATCAGGCGCCGCGCGCGTCTCGTGCGTTCGCGCGCGTGCGCGTGCTAGTGCACGACGCAGACGAGCATCCGCCTTCGTGGCCGCGCCGGCTGGTGACGGCCCGCGTGCCAGCGGGCGCGGCTCCCGGAGCGCTCGTCGCCCGTCTGCGCGCCGCCGAGCGGGACTCGGGCCCGGCGCCACGCTACTCGCTCGTCGGCGACGGGCGCGGTCAGTTCGCCGTCGACGAGACCGGCGACGTTAGATTGGCGCGTGCACTGCCGCCCGCCGTGCAGTCCGCAGCCCCGCGCGACTATGCATTACTCGTGCGCGCCATTGGGCCGCCGCCCGGCGAGCGGTCGGCCACGCTGCCGCTGCACGTGGTGGTCGTGGAGCCCGACGACACGTCGCCCAGGTAGGTACCGTCGCGAGCGAGACGCTGTCCATTGAACGTTGTCGATGTGAACGACTCGGTTGCAGATTCGCGAGCGACGAGGTGGTGTGCGAGGTGTTCGAGAACGAGCCGGCGGGCACGGTGGTGGCGACGCTCGAGGCGCGCAGTGGCACGTCTGTGTGGTACGCGCTGCACGGCGGCGCCGGCCTGTTCCGCCTCAACCCTGCCGCCGGCGTGCTGTCGCTGGCGGCGCCGCTCGACTATGAAGCCCGCTCGCAGCACAACCTCACCGTCACCGCGCTCAACATGGTCTGCATTATTGTCTTTCATACATTCGCGCTCTCGTCTGGGAGCGGGTCAAGATTGCGTAGTTTTATTTCACAAAATCTTTATAATAAATAGTAATTGCTGCAAATAAGTGCAACTGTAACATAAAAATCCTTAATAGTTTTTTTCTTTCTTCTCTTTCTTCTTTTAATTCTTTCTACAATATTTTTTACAACATGAACTGATATATAACTATTGGTGGAAACCTTTAAATGACTAAATTTTGTGATTATGTTTAGTTTGTAACTTAGTTTTGTTAAAGTTATTGATTTTTCAAATATCGATAAATAAAACAATAAAAAACCTACGCTTTTTGGACACTTTCATCTCGTTTAAGTTAATTTTATTTCGTACAAGTTATATAGCTCAATTGATTTTACGTCAATATGTAAATGATGGCGCAGGGCGGCGGCACGGCCACGGCGCGCGTCACCGTGAACGTGCTGGATCGTAACGAGTTCGCGCCGGTGCTGCGCGCGCGTACCTACCGCGGCCTCGTGTCGGAGGCGGCGCCGAGGGGCACCCTGGTATCGGCAGCCGACGCGCTGCTCGGCGAACCGCTCGTGCTGACCGCCGACGACGCCGATTCGCCTGCCAACCGTCAGCGCGCCTTCGAGATCCTGCAGCCTGCAGCGGCGGCGCTGTTCCATATCGACCCCACCACGGGCGCGCTCTCTCTCGCCGCGCCGCTCGATTACGAGCGTGTCGCCGTGCACCACTTCACCGTTAAGGTTTTTAACATATTTCTCGAATTCAAAAGATGCCGTCAACTAATTGTATTTAAGAAGACTATAACAAACTAACGTTAACACGAATATCCGTTTTGCGTATGTTAGGCGAAGGTCGTCGAAGTATGCAGCAGAAGAAGAAATCCTTCTTATAGTGTCTTTCCAATAATGTCGACTGTTAACTTATCAGGTGGTAGACATGGGCGAACCGCGACTGCCGTCGGACAGCATGGCAACGGTGACCGTCGAGGTGACCAACGTGAACGACTGCCCGCCGCAGTTCACGCAGGCGGCGTACGAGGCGGAGGTGCTGCTGCCGACAGCGACCGGCGTGCGCGTATTGACGCTGAGTGCGCGCGACGCCGACGACCCGCCTGCCGGCGCGCTTCTCTTCGACATCCTGGAGGGCGACTCGGAGGGCGCGTTCTCGCTGTCGACCGAGGGCGAGTTGGTGGTGGCGGCGGAGGCGTCGCTGCGTTCGGAGCACCGGCTGCGCGTGCGCGTGTCGGACGGCCGGTTCGCGAGCACGGCGCGGGTCGTGGTGCGCGCGCGCGAGCCCGACCCTGCCGGCCTCGCTTTCCAGAAGACAGATTATTACGCTTCAGTGCTGGAGAACACCACGAAGCCGACCGTCGTGGCCGTGCTCAACGTGCTCGGCGCCGCACTCAACGAGCACGTCGAGTTCTCTATACTAAATCCGACCGAAGGATTCGAGGTATCATTCAATTTGGGTGTTTGTTCGTTTTTTTATACTATTAATTTATGTTATATACTTTTTATTATTTCCGCTCATGTCCTATTTGTCATCCATTCTGTCAGCTTAAGATATTTGTGACAATATTGTTAAGTTTTTTTTCTACTTTACTATTCTTTGTTATATGTAAATGTTGTGTGCACCTTTTATCGATGTGTTCATCTGTCGTCTCGTCATTTGTGTGTTTTGTATTTTGAATACATTATCGTGTACCTTTTTATAAATAAATAAATAAATAAATAATTTTAAGAAGCTCAGTAGGCGACGTGACGATGACGGTTCATGTTATGTCGAGATCGCCACGACGTCGGGCGCGGTGCGCAGCTCCGGCGTGGCGCTGGACCGCGAGCGGCGCGCCGACTATGTACTGCTGGTGCGGGCGGCGGCGGGCGCGCGGCAGGCACACGCGCGGCTCCACGTCGCCGTCGGCGACCTCAATGACAACTGTCCGGTGTTCACGCAGCGACCGTACGCCGCGGCGCTGTCCGCCGGCGAGCCGGCCGGAGCGCCCGTGCTGCACGTACACGCTACTGACGCCGACGCCAATGACAACGGCGAGGTGCGCTTTCTCGCTTCGAACGACTTTATTTAATATGTTCCGACAAAGACATATTTAATATGTTCCGCGGGCGGGCGTGTAATGTGAGCGATTCGCAGGTGCGGTACGAGATGAAACGCGGAAACGGCGAGTTGTTCCGGGTGGACCGCCGCACTGGTCAGATCTCGCTCAGGCAGCCGTTGGAGCCCGCCAACCACCTGTACACGCTCGTCATCGCCGCCTTCGACGGAGGTAACGCTTGAATCATTTCTTGCCACGTTAGGTTACGGGTGTGGGAGTTGTTGTTTTTTAATAAGAATACAAGAGGTGTCTGGAGTACAGACGGATGAAGACTGCTTTACTATTACAATTGTAAAGCTTATATACTCTGGTACAAACAGGATCGTTGAGAATCACGGCGAAGGAATCTTATCTTATCGAATGCTAAACTGTGAGAACGAAAACAATAAGTAATGTACAATGACTATGATGACGATGTACTAGACGGACATAACTCTCGTCATATTTTGCTACGAACTGTTAAATTTTTGAATGGTTTTTCCTCGTAATAGTTATATTTTCGTGCGTCGTTAAAATACTGGCAGCTTTAGCATGTCCATGTCACGATGCTTGGATCTAGCATAAGGCGCGTCGAACACGCATAAAGTTTAAAGACGTTAACATTTGTGACGCAACAGGTACACCAGCATGCGGCACCGAAGCGGAGGTGAGCGTGCGCGTCTGGGGCGGCGGCGCAGCGCCGCGATGGCCGCGTGCGCACTACGAGCTAGAGGCGCGCGAAGACGCGCCGCCAGGCCGTGCATTGGCACCGGCTCTGCGCGCCGACTCACCGCTGGCTCGTGCGCTCATCTATACGCTGCAGGAAGGGCCCGCGGAACTGTTCGAGGTGCACTTCGAGACAGGTGCGCTACGCCGGCCATCGGTCGGTCCCCTCCATAAAGATATACGTTACAAGGAGCGGCGAGTAGCCATATAATCGTTTTAAAATTAATTATGAGCAAAATATTTGACCGATAGAATAAGAATAAGAAATAAGAAGTGTTATAAGGGAAAAGTGTGGTTTAAAAGGGGACATTGTGACAAGAAGCGAGAAGGATATGCTTTGGTTGTTTGGGTATATAGAGAGGTTAAACGAGGAGAGATTTATGTTGCAAAAGTGAGAGGCAGTGTCGGCAGGGGACGACCCAGGAGGCTTTACACCGATTGGGTATATTAAAGAGAGGCGATGTAAGAAGTACTCGTAATCGATGAGTGCTTAATACTTTCGTTTTGCTCCGCAGCCCGCGACGGAGTGAACGGACCATGTGAGTATCCGCGCATCCCACGCTCTCCTTGTTGCCCTGTCCCACAGCTCGAGCATGCCTTTCACTTTGTCGCTTGTGCACCATGCGTGCGTGGGCGTGCACTGTACTCGCACGGACCAGAATAACCCTGTACTGATTCGTTGACATTGTCGATTGTTTGTTATTCTATATATTCGCTATTGTTTAAGATTTTAAAAATATGGTTTAAGAAATTTTCAAATTTGTGTAAAGTAATAAAGTATTAGGTAGGTAGGGTAGGTAGTCAAGGCAATATATATTTAACCCTATATTGGTGCACGAAGATTTATTTATTTTACATTTATGGTTCGATGTTTTTATCACAAAAATTGTAAAAAAAAGATCGAATCGTTAAATGCGGGGGCTGAGGTGTTGACGTAGTGCATCTGGTGAGATGTCCGCAGGCGCGCTGGTGCCGCGCGGCGCGCTGGACTACGAGCAGGCGCGCGAGCACCGCTTGACCGTGCGCGCCACTGACGCCGTCAGCGGCGCCTTCGCCGATGTCAGCGTGCTAGTGCGCGTGGGCGACGTCAACGACTGCGCGCCGCGTTTCGCGCGCGACGAGTACCGCGCGGCCGTGCGCGAGGCCGCCGCGCCGGGACTCGCCCTGCTCGCCGTGCATGCGACCGACGACGATGACGGTACACGCCCTTGAAAAATTGTATCTATTATCGTCCTTCTTTAAAAATATGTAATATTGTCTTTTGTATGTTTCGCTGTGCGTATCGTTCACCGTTAGGCTATGGGTGCTTTGAAGACTCGCCAGAAAGTCGGAGAGCTAGGCTGAGGCAGTCCGCTGCACCCCACATATACTGTACGACTCGGATCTAGCACTGCACGGAGCTTACTTGTCGCAGGTATGAACGGCAACGTGACGTACTCGCTGAGCCTGTGGAGCGCGGGTCCGGCGGCGGGCACTATGCCGTTCGCTGTAGATACGCACAGCGGCGAAGTGCGCGTGGCGGAGGCGCTGGACCGCGAGCACTGCTCCGAGTACCACCTGCTGGTGACGGCCACCGACGGCGGCCAGCCCGCGCTACATACCACGGCCCACCTCTTTATCGTCGGTACGAAAAATCCATTTCGTATATCAATATTCCCTCATCATCAGTATTTCTTTTTCTAAATATTCATCTATACTAGATATCAATATCTAAATGTTATGGTATTAAAATAATTGAAGTAAAAATATGAAATTTTATGTTTTGTGATACTTGAAGCAAATAAACTGTCTAATGAACACACTTAAATGAATTTAGTAGAAAAAGAGATAATTTGGACATGGCTTCTGTAAGTTATCAAACTACCGACTGACGCGAGCGCAGCAAGAGTCCGCTAGTACTAATGATCATGTCGAAGAGAGATCGACTTTACTCAAACCTACAGAGTTGTGATCCGTAGTGGAGGACGTAAACGACAATGCACCTCGCATGGAGCGCGGCGTGTTGAGCGCGTTGGTGTCGGCGGAGGCGACACGCGGCACGGCGCTGGCGCGCGTGGCCGCCTGGGACCCTGACGAGCGCGACGCGCTGCGCCTGCGGTACGCGTTGGTCGGCTCCCCCGCCGACGGCCGTGCCTTCGCTCTCGACCCCACCACCGGCGTCCTCACGCTAGCCGAACCGCACGCGCTTCTCGCCGCACAGGCAACCGCGCGCCGCTCCCTCGACGTCTCCGTGTCGGACGGTGCGCATGCTGCATTTGCGCGCGTCAAGCTCGTGCTGGCGCCTGTCAACCGCGCTGCGCCGCACTTTCCGCACCGTGTGCACGAGGCGCGCGCGCTCGAGAACCAGCCACCGCCGCTGCTCTTAACCACTGTACGTTGCCGTATCTGTCGACGACATAGTTATGTATAAGATATTTTATAACCCACTTAATACGTTTTGAATTATGACCGAGCACAAAAATAACATTATACGAAACCTCGCTTCGAAATGTTCAGTTCATACCGCGAGAAGTTAGTAACGAGCAGCGGCCCGCAGGTGAAAGCGTACGACGAGGACGCCGGCGAGTTCGGCGCCGTTACGTACTCGATCCCGTCGGCGCGGCTGCGCGAAACCTTCGCAGTGGACGCGCGTAGCGGCGCGCTGACGACGCGCGTGCCTTTGGATAGAGAGGCGCGTGGCGAGTGGCTGGTACCGGTGATGGCGACGGACGGCGGCGGCCGGCTGGCGCACACCACCGTACGCGTGCGGGTCGCCGACGTCAACGACTGTGCACCGACGTTCCAACTGCGCGAGTACCGCACCACCACGCGTGCCGACCGCGCCCCCGCTGTTCCGCTGCTGACGCTGCGCGCGCACGACGCGGACGCGGACGGTGCGCGCCTCACCTACTCTGTGTACGAAGGCGAGCTGCGCAACGACGCCAGTGGCCTCTTCTCCGTCGATCCGCTCACCGGCGTCTTGTCCTTCGCTCGCAACGCTTCCTCTTTCGGTGAGAGTAACTGCAACCATTAACCCCTATAAGTTTGTTGTAATAATTAGATGATATTAGTAAATAAATGTTGGAATGAAATGGCCCCCTGTGTACGATGTGCAGCTAATTACATAACCACAAAATAGCACGAGTGTCGTTCGTATAGTAACTGTGCTGCGCCAGAGACCGCAGTGTTAGGGACGAAAGGAGTAGGCAAAGCTAAACACGGTATGTATGCAACACAGGAGGGCGCGCATTGCAAGTGTGGGTACGTGCGCGCGACGCAGGCGGGCTGGCGGGCGAGGCTCCAGTATCGGTATTCGTGCTAGCGGCGGGTGCCGCGCCGCGTCTCAAGCGGCTGCCGCCCGAGCTGTTCGTGCGCGAGGACGCGCCGCCCGGTACGCTGGTCGCCGTGCTGTCCGCCGGGGAGCCGGGGGCGACGCCGCGCTACCGCCTTGCTGACTCGCCCTCGCGGCACCTCTTCGCCGTGGACGCAGCTGGCCGTCTCGTGCTCGCTGCGCCGCTCGACCGCGAAGCCGCCGCCGAACACTACATAGGTAACGAGACCTCGCGATCGAAATTACCGTTACATTTCTAGCCCTACCACCTTAACAGTGTTAGGAAGTGTAGTTTTCAATAGTAACGTCATTGTCCCACTACCCAATACACATCAGCGGCAGTAGTCTGTTATGTTGCGTGATGACGGAACATGTCGTGCGGCTGGCAGGCGTGATTGCGGAGGGCGCGGGGGGCGTGGAGGGCGCAGCGAGCGATGGCGGCGCGGGCAGCCCGGCGCCCGGAGTCATGATGACGACACGACTACGCGTGCTGGACGTCAACGAGCATGCACCCTCCTTCCATTCGCAGCCGTACGTCGTGCAGCTTGCAGAAAACACGCCGCCGGATTCCTACGTCGTGCAGTGTGAGTACTTTTAATTGTCAATGTGTGACATGTTTAATACATGTCGATTATTTTTCGGAAAGATAGTGGGATGCCCGGCAATCGGTGCATAAAATTAGCAAAACCCAATAACATTTATGAGGGAGTGAGCCTATCACCACACGAGACATATATTAAAGGTAGTAAAATGCCATATTATAATACATACAAGACTTACCGATGTGAAACATGGTGCCTTTCATAGTATAAGAATTGTGAAAATAAAACCTTAAAATTTCAATAATTATCGTTGACGCTCGCTCGGTCGGGTATTACTTATTTAGGAGATGTAGCTGAGTGATGAGACGAGTTCCCAAACTGAATGATTTATTTGAATTAAATGCGCTATTTTTATGCGTAAGAGGCAAGTAGTTAACACTCTGCAGTGTGTGAACGAGACAGCAAGTATCTCTTCCACTCCGCATGGTGTAGTCATACTATGTGATGATGGTAATCAGCTACACTTATGTATTTTTAAACAACTATAATGTGTTTTAACTTTATTTGTTGTATTTTATGTAAAAAAAAAATCATAACAAAAACGCTTTTATGCTGTTTATGCTGTTAAAATGATGTACGACAAGGAATAACCCGCGCGGCTCGCACTTGGAGTCGTAATGGAGAGCGCTCATGTGATGTTACATGGTGCGGCAGTGATGGCAGACGATCCAGACGTTGGCTCCAATGGCGAAGTGCGATTCGCACTGGGTGAGGGCGAGGACGGGGAGGAGCTGCCCTTCGCAGTGGAAGCCGATAGCGGCTGGGTGCGCACGACGCGCTCGCTGGACCGCGAGGCGCGCGCCGAGTATCGCGTGCCGTTGCTGGCGACGGACAGCGGCGCGCCGGCGCGCAGCTCGCGGGGCACGCTCGTCGTGCGCCTGCTCGACTACGACGACTGCCCGCCCACCTTCCACCAAGAACTCTACGAGGCTCAGGTTCGTATTAGTCCATGATATCTGATAGCACTACTATGGTGTTGGCAAGATTTCAAAATACTCCCCATGGTAAATGCGGTAGAAAACGCAAAATGATGTCCCTTCATAAGGTCAGTAAAGTGAAGCCGATCGATAAACTAAGTCGTTGACGATTTGGGTCGCTCTCCGTTGTATGTGGGTAAACTGAATAAGCTGGTATTAGGTCGGATTGAAATACTGTTTCCCTCAACCGAGTACATGAAGTTTCGTGAATTGCAAGAGTATATGTCTCATATGGACGGCAGGTGCGAGAGGACGCGCCGGCGGGCACGGTGTTGGCGCGGCTGGGCGTGGCGGACGCGGACGCGACGGGGGTCGTGCGCACCTACTTCGTCGCGCGGGGCGACCCCTCGTCGCGCTTCCAGCTGCGCGCTGCTGCCGCGGGGGCCGAACTGTACGTGGCGCGCGCGCTGGACCGCGAGCGTACGCCAGCCTACGACCTCACCGTGGCCGCCACCGACGGCAAGTTCACCGCCTACACACGCGTCAACGTCACCGTACTCGACGTTAACGGTACTCAATCATTTTCTATGTATTTTAAAACATTTTCGGAGGCATTTAAACCGACGACTTTATCATTGTATAATAATTGTGCCGAAATTATTGTGTTTAAACTATGGAGAAGGGATCGTAAAAAAACTGCAACAATTAATTCATTAATATAGTTATAACCAATAAGTCATCCTCACGCAACACGGCGAATTCAATCACACCATGAAATCCTAAAATGCGTGTTTTTTATCGTACAAAACGTCATTTAGTAGTGGTCGGCGAAAACAAACTGCTTCTACAGTACTTTACCTTTAATGTATAGATTTGTTTTTATTTTTCATGTCAAATTCATTATACATTTATTTTAGAAATGCGCTAAAATAAAAAAAATACATTCGTAGAAATCACATGTAATGTAATAACGTCAAACAGATGCGCGTGTGATTTTATTAGCGCCTCGCCTCTCGCAGGTGACCTCTCTACAAGACATCAATCCCAACATTATGCTCCTCGACTTTTTTTACTAACAATTATGGATGTTTTGAAATCTGAAATAAAAAATTATTTAATATTATTTAAAAATCTTTCTTGAAACGTTTACATTTATAATCTATAATTATACTTTATTTACATTATTTATTATTAAATCTCTCACGTGCAACGTTTTTATGAAACATATGTTCATATCAATTATAGAAGGTAAGAGGACAAACAAGCGGCCCTCCACTATTGTTAAGCGATAATCACAGCGCCGGGGAGACGCAGAGGCGACTTCTCGTTCACTGAACGAGTGCGCCTTTTCGTCTCTAGAACTCGATGTTTCGCTTGCAATTGAGACATTCTCCTGACATTTCGTTCTACAGATAACCCACCGTACTGTGAGCAACAACGGCTGTACGCGCGACTGTCAGAGGACGCTCCGCGCGGTGCGCACGTGGCGGCGCTACGCGTGCGCGACGCGGACGAGCCTCACAACGCTCGTGCGCGCTTCTTCCTCACGGGCGACCATGCCCATCACTTCGCTATACACAAGGTGCCTTTATTCTTTCTTCCAAAGAGAAAAAGAGTGGCATGTTATATAGGAGTACAGGAATCTCATGAAAAACGTTGAAATAAATAGGGTTCACTGAAAACAGGCGTCGCGGTTTCTACCGTAGCAGATGCCAAGTGAATTCCCTATTAACGTCACATTGCCTACCAGCATTTTATATAATATTGTAATCCTTTGTTTTGTGATATTAATAAGTTTCTTTCTTAAAATAACATTGTTACTAAACATTATAAAGGAACTGAAAATTTAAACTTTTTTATAGTATTTATTTCTTCAAAGTCAAAACTCGAGATTTTGCATCTATTGAATACTAAAAAAAAAACACACACACACACACACACTAAAGCCCGTGAGTCACTCTGAAGATTGCGGAGTTCGTTTTGACACGATCTACATTCATTTGTCTAATACACCATGTTTGTGGGCTTTGGATCAATACCGCCTTTTTAGTAAGTCAATATTCTCTTAGGCTATAAGTCCAGGACCTCCTCCGACAAACCTGTCACTCAATTTTGCATAGTAAAATTTTTGCTTTTTAAAACTGTTCATCCTTTGAAAATGAACAAACCGAACAGAAGTATACATAATGTATGTATGAACAATATGAAACTAGTCATTGTTATTCTTCTAACAAGTAAACGAACAACACGCAACACAATCCCGACATTGTATTCTCTCTATCTCAATTTTAATCTCATCTTCTCCTTTTAAGGAACAGAATATTCACCATAGAGAGAGAGTCACGTCGACACATCACGTCTATAAAATATAATACGCTCTCTTTTACATACATTAATTGCTAGACACATCTTCTCCGTACAAATATTAGCATTTATAACATTAAAAGATATCATTATAAGACTGACTGACCTGACCTGACCTAACTTTGGATTTATAATTATGACAACGTAGGAAACCGGAGTGGTAACGGTCGCCGAGGAATTGGATCGTGAAATTGTGGCCGAATACGAGCTGGTGGCGCACGCGCAGGACCGCGAGCGGTCGGAGTGGGCGTGTCGCGCCGAGCTGCGCGTTGCGCTCCTGGACGTCAACGACAACGCGCCCCGCTTCTCCACTGCGGTTTACAGCGTCACGCTGCCCGAGGACGCAGACCTGGGCTCACTCGTCGCCAAGGTACCGTGGCATCTCTCACGTAGAACTATTTTATTGTTGTCGCCCGTATTCAAATGTTTGGTGTGTTCAGGTGCAAGCGACGGACGCAGATCTCGGAGAGAACGGTCTGGTGCGCTACTCGTTCGTAGACGAGGACGCGGGGGAGGGCCACGAAGCCTTCGATCTAGCAGGCGACAACGGCATCGTTAGACTGCGTGCTGCACTTGACCGCGAAGTGCGCGCAGAGCACGAGCTGCGCGTGCTCGCCTTAGACTCTGGGGTCCCACCTCGGTCCGCCGTCGCCACCATACGACTCACCGTGGCCGATGTCAACGATAACCCACCTGAATTTGAATTCAAGCAGTATCGCTGCGTCGTACCCGAGCTGCGCGCCGTAGGAACCGAGTTGATGCGCGTGCGCGCCACCTCGCGCGACTCTGGCGTTAATGCGGATGTCTACTACTCTCTAGTCGCCGGCGACGACCGCGACGACTTCGCCGTCGATCTTGCGAGTGGAGCTATCACCTTAGCGCGCCCACTCGATTACGAGCGCAGGAAGGAATATTTCCTGACGGTGCAAGCCGTGGACGGCGGCACGCCCCCGCTCAGCGACCACGCCGCGATCAACGTCACGGTGCTGGACGGCAACGACAACGCGCCGATGTTCTCGCAATCGTCGTACGGTGCGCGCGTTCGGGAAGACGCGGCGCCGGGAAGTCTCGTCGCGCAGGTGGTAGCAGACGACGCGGACGAGGGCGCCAACGGGCGCGTTACTTACAGCATTGCTCGCGGTGACCGCGACGGCCGCTTCGCTGTGGACTCGGACACGGGGCACGTGTCGCTTGCCGCGCTGCTGGACCGCGAGGCGACACCCGCATACGTCTTAGAGCTGCGGGCGCGGGACCGCGGCCAGCCGCCGCTAGAGGCCACCGCTTTCTTGAACGTCGAGGTGCTGGACGCCAACGACAATCCACCTCTCTTTGCGCAGACCAATTATACAGCGGTCGTTCAAGAGGATAAACCGCTCGGATATACTATCCTAAAATTTGTCGTGGAAGACGCGGACGCTTCTCCCAATGCAGCACCCTTCACTTATGATTTTCAATCAGGCAATGAAATGGGCGCGTTCCGTTTGGAGCAAGATGGATATTTAAGATCGGCGACCAGATTCAATCATCGCATTAAAGACCGATATGTATTACAAGTACGCGTTTTTGACAACGGGACGCCTCCTCTATTCTCCGATGCGTGGGTCTACATCAAGGTGATCGAGGAATCACATCACCCCCCCGTCGTAACTCCGCTGGAAATAGTGATCAACTCTTACCTGGATGAATTTCCGGGAGGCGTGATAGGGCGCGTGTTTGCCTCTGACCGGGACGCGTACGACGTGCTAAGTTACGCGCTGGCTCCCGCGGACGGTGCACCGTACCCGCCCACCGACCTATTCGAGATTGATGTCACCACCGGCACGCTGCGCGCCGCGCCGCGGATTGACGTAGGCGACTACCGCCTTAATGTGACCGTAGACGACGGCAAGTTCACCGGCTACGCCGTAGTTCACATCGCCGTAGTGCTCGTTTCGGATGAGATGCTGGCGCAGTCCGTGGTCATTCGCTTCCGAGAAGTGACGGATCGCGATTTTGTGCTGAGTCATCGAAAGGGTTTCTGTCGTGCGGTGCACGAGGCGACACGGTGTCAGCAGAGCGACGTGGTCATCGTCGGGGTCCAGTCTTCAGACACCGACTTCGAAGCAGAGTCGATGCGACCGCGCCGGACGACGAGACAGATCGCGCAAGATCTTGATGTAGCATTCGCGGTGCGATCCGGGGACGGCAACGGTTTCTTATCCGCGGAATCGCTTCGGCGCAATTTGCACGCTCATCTAGAGCGCTTGGAGGAGAGCACGCGACTGGTGGTGGAAGAGCTAGTGCGTGCGGCGTGCGGTGGTTGCGTGCACGGTACGTGCACCGAGCGCGTAGAATTGCATGCTGTGGCCGTACGCGCCGTAGCCACCGACGTGTTCGCGTTGGTCAGCGCACCGCACCGCCTTCGCGCCGAATGCACCTGTTCGCCGGGCTTCGAGGGAGGTCGCTGCGAGCACCCTATGGCCGCTTGCGCCGAGTGCCAGGAGGCGCGCTGCGAGTCGATGCCAGCGCCGCCGGGCTACCGTTGCTGTGGAGACGACGGAGGAGGAGAATGTCGAGCACCGTCTCCCGTTACGTATCTGCCGGGCGATGGGTTCCTGGTGTACCGCCTGGACCGTGGCGTGGTGTATGGCGAAAGATTGCTCGAGGACGAGCTGACGCTGTCGCTGCGGTTCCGTACGCGGCGCGAACGCGGCATTCTGCTGCATGCGGCAGGCCGAGTGGAATACGCGGTGCTAGAGATCGTGGAGGGTTCGGTGCAGTTCCGCATGGAGCTGGGCGCGGGCCCGGTGGCGGTGCGCGCGGGCGGTGCGGTTGCGGATGGCGCCTGGCATTGGGTGGCGGTGGAGCGCCGTGGCGCGACCGTGCGTCTCGCTGTAGACCGGCGAGCAGCGCACGCGCAGACTCCTGCTCACGACACCGTGCTGGACGCGCGCCATGACCGCGTGCTGGTGGGCGCCGCACTTCTGCGGCACGCATACGCACTCGCGCCCGAACAGGTAACAATTTGACTGTTGTTATTATGATTCATTTTGATAACTATTTTGACACGATAGTTTTCTTTAAGATTCATAATCATATTAATTTTCTTCTAAATACATTATTTATTTTTTATGTAATAAGTAGTAAACATGTGTACATTATTTATTTATTCTTATTTATTTATTCTTATGTCGATTTTAAATTAAACGTGGCAAAAAAGTTTATTCATGTGCACATAGAAAAGAACTATTAGTTTTGTATGAAGTTGGCTTTAATTTATGACTGCTGGTCGGTTACAGTATCAAAGCTCGCTATAGTATATCCTCGTAGCCCGATCTTAATCCGAAGTCCATCATCGCGCGCGTCCAAACAAATATTGACGTCTGATTATAGAGTGTGTTCCGTTTATAGTTTCTGTTTTTGTTTTAATGTATCCTTATCTGTAAACATAAGAAAATATTATGTTTTTAGTTTCTGTTTATAATTTCTGTTCCTGTTTTTGTTTTCTTTTATTGTAACCTTACAAGAAAACATAAGAAATCATAAAGTTTTTAGTTTCTGTTTATAGTTTCTGTTTTTGTTTTAATGTAATCTTA
>JAABKM020000027.1:8892765-8907428 GCA_016277805.2 Papilio aristodemus | reverse complement strand
GATTTCTTTCTTTACAAAAGTTCTCAATAGATGGCACTTTTAAAAATATCCTCGATTTTTCATTTTCTAACTAGCACTAACTAGGTTAACTAAATCAACGTTAGATGTTATTAAAATATATATCATAGGTATGTTAAGACTTGAAATAATTTTCTTTTACGATTTTTTTTAATTCAGAATTTAAAAAATTGCAACAAATTGTTGCTAAACAAAATTATTCCGTATACTAAACTTATTATAAGAATTGTTTATGGCTAGTGAAAAAGACAACAAAAAGTTAACATAGAATCTATGGTTTTATATTTGTGTCGGACCGAAATACGTCGAGAGTTACGCCGGCGAACAATTTATTTCAATTAACATGAGTAAGCTCACTAGACAAGCTGTGTGTTATCGCTTTGAGTAGAGGAATATTTGAACTGTATATTTAGTCGATAGAAGACATTAACGAGTGTCGTGTATCAAATAATGGTTCGGGATGAAACATTAGTGACATCTCGCCTTGCAGCCTTGGTTATGGTTACGAGAAAAAGTGTATTTTGAAAATATATCCGAGTGTTTTCTTCTGGAAAACGTTTGTGCGATATTAGATATACTGTGCAGTGGTGGTTTCACACTGTGTTGTCGTTAAAACAGTGTTATGTCGGGAGGAAGGAGTATCGACAAAGAGCGCAAGTCGCCGAGGGAAAGCGGGGAGGATTCCGAGGATGAAAGCGAAATTCTCGAAGAGAGTCCTTGTGGCCGCTGGCTCAAACGGCGTGAAGAGGTGAGTACCTTATTGTGGTATTGTATTAAAAAATAAACATTAACCTCAGCGTATTTAGGACATTAAACAATCTGTCAGCTGATTTCAAGGTTACTCGATTGTTCAATTAAGACGCAATATTAAATATCTATCTGTATTTTCATCTCGTATTGAATTGCGCTCATCAAGATGTGCTACTTAAAATACGTTTTATTTACATTGGTGCTGAGGGGTTTGTTTTGTTGGCAGCATCTTGCATCTAATGAAAACAATCTTCATAAGTTTAAAGTGGTATACGAAGGCCAGAAAGCCAATTTAGATAAACTTACATACTTCGCATTGAATTTGTTAAGAAGAATCTAAAGGATATAACAATTTGTTTTATTATAGTAAAATGATAATATACATGTATAATTCAATAATTATCATAATTTTTTACCCAATTCTTTGATTTAATTTCTCTTCACAAATCATTTTTGTTTTATTAGGCTAATGTTTTCCAAAAGTAAAGGTAAAACTAAATATTAGGTAAAAACAATAGAGGAGGTCTCAGAGTTAAATCCCAGATGGGACTAAATTATATTGGGTTTATTAATTTGATATCAGCCTGGAGTCTGGAATTTTACCCAACAGGGATAGGCTCATTGCATCATGAGAAGGATATAGTTACATATAGTAGAACTGTGTGTGTGTGAACATTATCAAATTAACTATTAAAATAAGTCAAATTAGTTTCATTAGCACAAATTGTTTGTTATAAAAATCCAAATGAAAATTTGTAATCTCTGAGCAATCTCTGGGTTATGGTTGCTTATTTATTAATTGTATTTAAACATAATTATTATTATGATACACCCCTATAAATAAACAACAATAAGTAATCTATATTAGTATTTATAAGTGATTAAAGTACAATTACCTACTAAGCTTGCACACAAATCATAAAATTTTCCAGACCTTTAACTGTTATTAGCAGTACACTAACAAATAACTTAATTAAATTCAAGTACAACTTCCATATCTAAATTACTCAGAAAACTGAGTCATTTAAACTTTCTTGTGTGATAAGTATTGAACTTGTGATATAAGTTGTGACCAAGGCATAAATATTTATCATAAAACAAGAAACTTTTGAAAAAGTATTTTTCTTAATTATATCCAAACTGCCAACTAGATTATTTGGTCAAATTACACTTATTCTAAACTCTAAATAATATTGTAGTGTTTGATTTTTACTTATATTATTAATAAAACACTGTTTTATTACTATGGTGATAATGTATAAGGAGCACCAAGCAGTGCCTCGATCAGCGAGCAAATGCCGGAGTGAGCAAGATACTGAGACATTGAGTGTCGCAGTCGGGCTACTCGCACACACACAACAGAGCATACACTACTAATATGTAAATTTTGTAGCTAATAAATACCTTGTACTGAACTGTTGGTGATTATAGCCTTTGGTCAAGATTGGATGTTGTTTATTTGTTATCTAAAAATGTTTGCTAAATGTTCATTACATGTATAGCATACCCCAGTTCAATTAAATAGATGTGACTTCTTATTTTTTGTTTATGAGATGTTATTGTAATTATTTTATATATATTATATGAAATTTAAAATTATGTAATAGTTTAAGACTTAACCCAATGCCTGCACCACACACAATGAGATATATATATATAAATGAAGCATTTATCTATAATGAGACTTGTGGCCTCATGTGATGACCTTGACTGATGGTGACTTGATTTATTTTATTTAACATAAAATATATTCATAAAGACATTGTTGAATGTGTTGTTAATAAATTTGTTGTAAAGTATCGTCATATCAATTTCAATTATTGCATAACAATTGTTGATAACTGTCTGATTATACAAGCAGCCAGATTGTGGCTGAGTCAGCTAATAATTTATTAAATAAAAATATATAACAATAGCATGATTAGTCGCGTTATTTATGTATCGACTGTAGTGCCAAGTGTTTTTCAAAACTGTTTGTGTTTTTGCAAATGTCTATGGATAATACTTTTATCCCCTAGAAATTATGATGATCCTGTATATACTATTTACTATCGTCGGCTTATCGACTATGTTTGCGCATAGTTAATTGAACAGCGGTTAGTGCGCGACTTTCCCCGCGCCGCGGTCGTCGACCGCCGAACCGACGTTTACGCAACCAAATCACTGTCGCTTTCTAGGCCTAGGGTTTAACGTAGCTCGCACTTCTATGAATTACCACGGCTCGACTTCCATTTGTTAAGACCGCGTCATACGACTGTATTCAATCCAGTACTTGAAACTGTATTCAATAAATTGTAGCAAATTCATTTAATGGAATTAACTTTTAACTTGGATATTTTAAAATGTTATCAACTCCAGTAAAACTGCTTTTGTGAGAACAAATAATTGCTAAGTCATGCGGTAGGGTAGTAAGTTATCTCAAATACTACCACTTCATAGCGTGTACATTGGTAACGTTAACAAACTGGTTTGAAAAATGTTTTAGATAGACTCTGATGGTTTGTCAGCTAGGTTACAAAAACACGCGTTTTGTTTTCGCCGCGCGCTGTGATATGATTCGAGCTTAATGATTGTGGAACTTGTTAGAACATGTCGCAACATTTTAGAACAGGGTTTCCCAAACTATGGGTTGCGTACCACTGGTGGGTCGCGGCGAATATTGAGTGGGCCCTGCCTCTTGAACGACTCACCATTTTGTAATATATCAGGAGGAGATTCTATCGAAAGATAACCATCTGTCTCATATTTTTTATTATCACCCTTTACTTATCACGATCAATTCCTTACTTCATTTTAGTACCATTTAAGCTACAAATCAATTTAATAATTAATTATTTACTAACACATTTGTCTACATTTATTTAATGTTTTACCAAACTTTGCATTCTTTACAAAAGTGAGCGTTTAATTGTATTATGCCGAAATCAGCGAAACCAAACCGAACAATTTTTATCGCACGGTTACTTTTAATCCATTGCGGCTTTCTTGAAATAAACCTGTCACGCTAAATCATAATGTGGCTAAGTTTAAATTTCTTCGAGCTTTTATACTACAGTGATTTTTTTATATAAATAATCGCAAACACGTCACTCCCACGGTTTGTGTAAAGAAAGTTCCCATGAGGAATGTTAGTATTTTTGCAATCTGTTCCTCGAATCTGGATAATCGTTTTTGTTGTGTTCTGTGAACGAGTACTGTGCTGTGTGTCGAGTGTCGACGCTGTACGGCTGTGCCTGCGGGCCGCCGGAAATTATAAATATCTAGTGGACATTGATGGGAGACATTTCCAACAACACGAACTATGCCGGTCGAGGTCAATAGGATGTGTTCGTATTTGTAGTATCCTCAATGTGCAATATATGTACATCTATAATATTTTCGGAATCAAACCCAAATGCCCATTACTTTAAATCATAAAGACAAACAAGTGGTGGGTGTACAAAACTTGTATGGACCTCGCTTTATGTCGAGTGTTTTTATTGAGCGTGTAATTAACACACGACCGATAATACAGTCGGAGAAAGTCTTTACGAGTAATAAGCTGTTAAAATGTGTTTTATTGTAGCCTCTGATGTGTTGCACCTGGCTCGGCTTGTCACTCATGTTCCTCTACTCGATTGAGAGGGTAGATTATCATCGACAGCGATAGACTCAAAACGGTCGTGCGGCATACATTTTGCACACGTAGAAATTGCAACAACAGAAAAAACAGTGGTAGAGCCAGCAACAACAACATCGGTTGCATGAATGGGACGGCTAGACCGGTGAAATAACACGACCTCACAGAAGACAGGCGTGAATTAGTATTCTGCGTTTTTCCTAACGACTGACGTGCCGGAGGCATAATTCTAACCCTTTTTCCCGGGAAAAAGATATGACAAACGAGGGAATCAATAGGAAACGGAATTACCATTTTTCTGTTGATTCCTTCTTCTGTCTTTCAAAGGTGGGCAACACATTTCCAACTCTTTTAGTTGTTGCAGATGTCTATGAGCAGAGGTCACCGTCAGGTGTTCGTTTGCCACCTTGCATAAAAAAATCAAATAATGGAGAAGCCATTGCTCAGTTTGTCGGATCACTTCTCCAACCACTCGTCTTGTTTCAGATCTTTTTACATACGTACGTATTTTATATACTTTAAATAAGAGTAGACGATTCAACTTAATGATGGGTTTGTCGGCAAAAAATCTATTATACAACATTCTATTACATAATGGTTACATGTAAAATGTTGTGTATTAAATATCCAAATATTTAGCGTAGTAAAGAAAAATACCAATATGACATCACATATATATACATTACATTATTTATGTCATTCGTTCTTTTATTGGCGCGTAGATATATTCTGCGCGAACGTAACAAGAAAGTTAACACTGTTTAGTCACACGTCAAAGGTAAGTTCAGTGGTAATAAGTTATTGCAGTCATACGTTATGAACGTAACGATAACGTAATATCTTAAGTGATGCAGTTATCAGTTGTTTACATATTTTTGTTATCGCTGTAGGACACACGACAATAAGCAGAGAACGCAGTGTTTTACCTAAGTGTAAGTTTAAATAACCATTATGGCTGAGCTATTATATCAAAGGAATAAAAAATCGGGACCTAATTCAAAGATTCAATGTTACCAAATTGCTTGTGGTCGACTCAAAACTTTGTTGACCTGATTTCTCCATCATTCCTTTTTTTTCTATCGGGTCAAATATTAACTTTTTATTGAAAACCAGTTAGAAGTTGTCTTTAAACACATCATTATAACATAAAAAAGCCACGGTTCAAACTTTCCCGCGCCTGTCGTGCCTGCATCGATCGCCAACGTGATTAATCGCTCGCCACCCAGCATGTAGAAAGCAGCCTGATCTACCATTGTGTAGAGCAGCTGGGATTCATACAACAAATTGTCCTACTGATATAGTTATTTTTAACGTACATTGCAGACAAAACTTATTATTTTTAAATTCATTTTTGTAATAAGCTTCTAAACGTATTTGCATAGATTGCGTTTAGTTTCTGTGAGCTGCATCTTTTCATCGGTTTTATTTTTAGATAAATCTAATGTTTTAAGAGTGAGAACAAATATTTTGTGATGGAGCCGCAGGCAGTACACACTCATTCATTTGTCGACTTTTAGTGTAATCAGGTACATTAAGTTACGAATTTAAATAGTTATTCGGATTTATATTTCTTCGTATCTTTTTTTATTACTTCACGACTTTTTAAGAACCTGTAACACCGTGTTTTACGCCAACAAATTACTCTTATTCTTATAAACTGTGCATGACAGACACCATACGGCGAGTCCAGTAAAGTACGTAAAATAGTATTAAGATTAGTTTTCTTTTGTACTTTAAATTTAAATGGTAATAGTGGGACTTATCAAATAAACTAAGTAAAGATTCTACTGTGGGATATTTTCGCTTCCTTTCCTATCGCACTCTTTAGAGCTTTATGTACATTGCGATTGTCACGTCTTAGTAGTTAAATTGTGACACGAATCAGAACGCGTTGATCAGAGCCGAGGTCGGTAACACTCACAATGCTTCCTGCTAATCAGAACAGTCTATCAAAGCAGTTTTCTATCTAGACCTTTCACTAAGCAAATAGACGTTTGATTGACAGACCTAAAGAACAGACAACACTTCGCAGACGAAACTGACGTTCACGGTAATCATTTTCACTTTCGAATGAAAAGTAATTCGTGGTTCCTAATAACCGTACCGCTGACCCAGTGTCGTCTTAGGTTATCTCTATAGGATAATGTACTCTACACCCTAGTAATAAGTGTTAGATCGTCTCGCTATTATCGAGTGCATGTAAAAAAACGAACAATCATTAATAATGAATGAGCGTGTGGGCTCGAGTGAAAAAATGATCTGCTAGAGCAGATTAGTACTTCTGAGAAAACGAAAGCTATGACATAAATTTGAAGATTATTAATTTGCTTACATCATCCAGGCGCTGCATACGTGACCGATAATTTGCAGAGCAAAGTTTATCTTTGTTAAAAAGTTGGTTTGTCTTCTTTGAATGGGAAGCATATATCTCGCTAGCTATTCTAACATCTGTTTCTATCGGACGCGGACAAAAGTTTTCACACTCCTTTTGTACATTACAGTACATTTGAATGTAGCGTTTTAAGTATCTTCCCGCATACTTTTTTACCTCTGTTTAAAGCATATTATGCAAATCCTAAAAAAAGAACATTGATGGAACAAGTAATGATCCTAAAGTATTAGTTGGTAAATAAATAAGCTCTATGTTAATTTTATTTTGGAGGCGCAAATAACCATACACATTAGCTGTTCAGTAAAGAGTTTCGATTCATTTGGAGAGCGCCTCGCACTTACGTGCTTTGAAAAACTAAAAACTGTCAGTGTCATTGAAACGCTCTTTTTGTGCGGCAGATTAGTGCCAGCGTCCTGTGTAATACTTAACTATTGTTCTATAGTTGAGGAACATAGTATAATCATACGTAGGTCGAGTTCGGTGACCTGAGTCCAGTCGATATCAGGAGTACTTTATATTTCTCACAGAAGTACATACCGAATGCCTTACTTATCCAGGTACTTTCTCTCCGTACAATGATCGGTGTTACATACCTATAGACGGCGAGGTCGATGCCCCGTTTACAGCTAGAAAGGCAGACGACGCCGCGGGCCGGTGTGTAGCTAGGTTATGTAAGGCATACACCGATGTTGAAGCCAAAAATTGCTATTTGGTGTCATCGTGAGCGTAAACAATGAATCGCCTATCGTCTCTGTCTTCGTACAAAAAAAGTAGCCAGTGATGAAATATATGATGTACTCTCATTCTGCATCAGATTGTCTTGGGTTACAGAATGTTATCTATACATTTTACGTATTTGTAATTTCGCATTTATGGTTCTAAATAAGTTTGTTACGAAATCATCGGCTTGCCAACTGCCAATTTTTGTTCACGTAAATGTATTATTGCGTCAGAGATTATACGTAAATATTTGTCGGATTTCGCACAGAATACATCAATCAAAACAGCTGTACATACATATATTGCCAAGTTCGTTGTCGGAAAACTTCCGCGAGTGTTTCTCTGATTCCCACTTTAAATGTTTCCAAGCGCTTTCGAGGGGTTCATTTTTCGTCATATTTTTGTTTTACTTTGTGAAGCTATGTGAACACTAATTATTATATATAATAGATTACTATTTTATCATATCCCATTAGACATGATTAAATTTGATACAAATAGCTTTCAAAGTTTTGTAGTTAAATAAAACGTATAAAGTTTTGAAAAAAAAATATTTTGAATAGTTCTGCTTTCTGCTTCTTAATAATTGTTTTGGTTGACGTATTGAAGATCAGTTTTATTATAAACACGATGAGTCACAAACGTATATAAAGCCCCTTAAACTTGTTAAACTCAATGTTACGCTGACTTTCTATCGAGAATAGCTTTCTAGTAAAGTTCAAGTTAGAGGCAAGCTGTTAAAGCTGAAGGAACTGGCCGAGCGGCTTAATAAGGTAAACTTATCAAGATCGTGCGCACACTTCGGTTCCAGGCAGGTAAATAATATTTACCTGCCTGGAATTGTTTCGTAAGCCATCAATAAGTATATAAGATACTGTGACTGTTACACCATAGTTATACTATTTTGCATCAGTTTTTAATGTATTCATATTATATTCATGTTCAACTTGGTATGAACTTGATTGCCTTTCTTAACACTCCCTGTTTCCAGCATGTTCTGGCGAATGTCGTTATTTATTTAAAAGTATTTTCGAACTGTCCCGGGAGTACTGGTGCGGCTCGCTCAGTCTTAGTTTGTTGGTATCGCAACAGCACGACGTAACGTTCGAGATCAGAGTTCGCTAATGTATTATATTGTACTTTAATATGTTAATAAAATAAAGCAATTTAACCTTTATGATGTAGACTTGTACTAATTAGTAGTTTGAAACGAGCGACAGACTACGTCAGGTAGGCGTTTGTTTTTGATATATTATTATTTCTGTGCACTTGGTATTATACTGTACCGAAATTAGAGGTACAAATAAATATTTATATAAAGTTATTGGTTGGTAACACGCACAAAGCAGTGAAGTAGCGGCGCGGGCTGGAGGCCAGACGAAACGCAACACCCGCTCGCTCGGCGCGCTGCTGATGTAAGTAATGTCAACGTATCGACTTACCAACTCATACTTATGCCGCTCCATTACTTTTTCCCCCGGAATTACTACGAATATAAACGTACATCTTATGACGTAGTTTCTTTTTTCTTTTACTTAGTGTAGGCTTCACAGATTTTGTCTGGAAATGAAAATGTTTTGCGTCACCTTTACACGCTGTTGTAAATTGTAAGTAAAAGTAGGTCGAAATAAGGTGACAATTAAACTTACAGCACGGATGAACGATGACGCCGTCCGCGGCGCCCGCTGTCCTAGCTAATGCATATGAGGGTTATCTGACGCGCCTTTACAAGACTATAACCGTATTTCATCGGCCAAAAATTTTTAAAAATTTAAAATTATTGTCACCGAAGATTGGTCGTCAAAACACTGAATTTACACAGTAGGAAAAATTGGTATCGACAGCGGCGTTTGTTAGCGCCTTGGAGGCCAGACGCGCGGCAGACGGAGAAAGGCAGCTGACTCAGTGGCCGGCCGGCGCGAGTGCATTGCTCCGAGCTCGGGTTGGTTACGTGAACAATTCGCCATCGAATCGTACCTCGGTACAAGGTAATGGCCCAGTGTACGACCGACCAGATAATTGGAAACGCAACTATAGTACATTTTGAAAGCTGAGGAACATTGTTGTATCCTAAGGATACGAGGAATTTATGCATACGATAAAACATTAGTTTTACCCAAAATATGTATTTTTTTCATATTCGATATCCATTATTTGACATAGATAATGCCCACGCTATCCATATCAATGTATTATAAATATAACGAGTTGCGAGAAAAACCCAATTAACTTAACGCCTGATTCCGAATTCATTTCTTATATATTTTTGGTTCGTTTTGTGAATTGATTTGTTTTCTTAACAATATATCTAATGTGAAAAGTACACTTTTGGGATTTTCCACCGTTTGTAGACATTCAGTTTTGTTTTTCTTTTCTCTTGATGGCTAAGCTGACTCGCAGTGAACCCGAAACTGTTTATAAGGAAACAGCAATAACGTTACTTCATAAACCACTGCCGGCTAATTTGAAACAATGTCGCCTAAACGGTAGTGTATATGGATTTTTTAAACAGAAAAAATTACTCATTCTATGTACTTAAATATTCCACGTCGTATTTCATCGAATGGTAAATATTAAAAAAAAAACAATATTAAAATAAATATATCTAGCGTCATTTAACATAAATTGTGTAAATACCAGTATTTTTTTGCAATTTTGACAACCGATTTAGCATCCAATGAATGCGCTTGCTAAAAGCGATGGTAATGTATGTAAAATTCGCGTTTCTGATATAAATAAAAGATAAGGCAGCTTTATATATAAATTTATAAAAAGTTTCCGAGATGAGTATGAATATCTAAGAATTTCAATTTGCTTTAGTATTAGAGTGGGGTAGACAGCAGACACATCTTAATAAGATACAGATAAATTGCTATTTTGTCTGTAATATGTCAATGCTCTTAGGATATCGGCAAGTTTACTTGACATCGTCGGATTTAAATCTTTTACAATTAATATGTAACATTGTCAAAACATATTAGTTCCTCTTGGAACTCTCATCACGTGTTCGAGAGATCACGAGCATACGATATGATTTCTTTGAAATAAGCAAAACTGTACCGGATAAGTATTTGGCCAATGCCTAGCAGCATCGACTACCAATTTCCTTTGAAATGTTTTAATGATTTTTAATAATATACTGTCAAATAATTTGGCATTCTTTAGAGATATCGCAGGATTTTACAATTGTTATTCGATAAACTCGATAGATTTCCGTATAGTCGAGTCCGAAGGCGAATGCAATTGGTTTTTTTTTTTTGTTAAATGCAAAGCAAGTGCAAAAGGCATTGAGTGCGGCCGGTGGTCCGTGACCGGCCATGCGCGCTCGCCGGATCTGCTCGGCTCGCATTCCACTACCCCGCCCCCAACCATCCTCCTAGTGCCCCAGCCGTGCATGCAGATAAAGTATTTATGCAGCTCACCTTATACCTCTTATAGACTAAGCGCATTCACGTCTTTATTACCACAATGAGCCTATAAAATGGGCGTACGGACAAATCATTTAAAGCAGCTTATCACAATTTTTTTGATACTATAAGATGGCAAACGAGCAAGCGGTACACGTAATGTTAAGTGACCGCTACCCATAGACATGTGCAACAACTTAAAGAGTTGCACATCGTTGTGGCTACTTTTGAAGGACAGAGGAACAGAACAGAACACAAGTAAAAAAAGATAATTCCTTTTGATTCATATTGATCCCCTCCTCTGTCATATCCTTTTTCCCTTCCCGTTCATTCCTTATTAGAAAAGGATGTGAAGGGCAAAAAGATTAAAACTAGGCCTCCGGCACCTAACCCGAAACGCAGAATACTACTTGACGCCTGTCTTCATTGAGATCATGGAATTTTACCGGTCGAGTCGTCAAATGATTACTGACATTAAACAACGTGATAGACGGGGGCAGAGCAACGATACGATATTAGATCATTATTATCATAAAACCCATCCATGTTTTGAAATGCGGAATCATTCATTTTCATCAAACACACGGAATATTTCGATTCTAATCGCTACAAAAATTGACTTAATTATATTATGTGCCGCCTTTCGGAGGCTGACTCGGTGAGCAATTCCATTTGCAATGTTATCCTACCATACTTTATTTGTTGTCACCAATATTTACGCCTGTCATTAACACCATAGTCATAGGCAGCTATTTCTGGCAATCTTTATATCTGCGTTACTCATACTAATACAAAGAATGTAATGCGCCATTATTTAACAACTTGAAGTATAATAGTTTATTTTTCCAATTAATTATCATTAGCATTTTTTTTTGCTTTTCTCGATCGTTGAATTCATGATTGGTTTTACTTAATTTATTCCGCATAAAAATCGAAATGTGGAAATCTATATTTCATAACAGAAGTGAGAAATCTCGTCCTACATTTTGCGGCATCCGGTTCACTAAGGAATGTAATCATGATAAGACTTGTAAGATTTACACGGTCGTGTACCGATTGTTCAAAGCCAAGCGGGCCTGTTCTCAGGCCAGGCTCGCCAGGACGCAACTCAAGTTGAGCGGCAATAAATTCCACGCTGACCGCCGCGCCGCCACTTCGACTCGTCGCGTAGGCAGAACCACAAGCAAATTTACAAGCTTCAAGCAATACGATTTTAATTACTTAAAAATGACGAAGAAATACGCAACACGATTTATTTCTTGCAATAAAGTAGTTTCTACATTTAACTTTTAAAATGGAACTCAAGATCTGTTAAAAGATATTAAGACCTTTAAGGAGAAAGATAAATTTTTAAAAGACGCGAACATCGTTATATTTAAAACATCTCTTCGCGTATTTTTTTTCAACCACGCCCAGTTGATCATTGATATAGCTTGCCGTAGCCATCCATGACTACATGCCAAGCAATGGTCGACATAGCAACAGACCGTGCTATCTATCGTACGCAAATTCTCCTCGCTATGTTCAGGAGTTGAAAGAAACACACTGTATTGGGTAAATAGTATTTATAATTCAAGACTATATTTCGTAATTGTAATTCCTTATTGTAGTTAATACATGCGATTTTTTTTGTTCATTTATATTTAACCCACTTTTGTACTTGTAGGGCAAAGCCAAAATTGATTCTATTTGCAAGTCCGAAGTGATCTACGCGAATTATGCTTCTGCAATCAACAATTTATTTAATAACATGTTAAAAAAATGATAATAGAAAAAAGCTTAATTTCTAAATTTTCTACAGACAACATATTGGTTATTTGCGCACTTGACATTCTTTTTAACTAGGTCGTACGGCAACGACATGAAGCTGGAAGCTGAAAGCAAATCGTTACTTGTATCTAGCGGACTCCCCAAGTTGGAAACATTTTTATATCATAAGATTCTTCAAAGTTTGTCGTACAATTCTCCATGCTACGCGTATCTGTGTTCAGGACAGGCGGTGTATACTTAGTCCTATTTATTTGTACATTGTCATGGGAATTGCTCCGCGATCGGCTCGCCCACGTCCGAGGCGAGGCTATTGTGTCTGCCGACATTATTATTGTAATTTATCGTTGTTAGTTTGTTTTTCAGTGACGCAGACTTACTGTTCCATTCTATATCTTGGCAAATATGTAATGAAAAAGTACCGAAAGTTTTAAATTACGGTACACATTAATATATTTTGTGAAAAAATCAAAACGTCTAACGGCTTTAACGTAATTTCAATTTGTCAATCCTATATCCGATGTGCTGTTCCCCATATACTTTAGCGGACACGTACAAGACCGACTGCAAATATTTAATGTGCTGTACGATGGGCTGAGAGGTGAAGTTTAACTACCAGTCGCCGCTGATCTCTGATGTCCTAAACAAGACGAACAGCAGTCCTAGGCAAGCCTGCGTATGTATGCCGTCGTACTAAACGGGACTAACGTTTTGTAAATAATTTTCTCCCGCCTTAACTGATTCAGGTTAGTTATAAACAGCAAAGGATACCAATGCCAATAGTTTAAGCATCGATAATACGCAATAGATACTTCTTCAAAGACGGTCTGTATTTTAAAGAGCAAAATTTTAACAAATTTGCACGAGTTCCGACCTTCCTATCCATATGTTGCGCCAAATGACTCACTCGTCGGACACAACATTTGTCTTCAATGCAAACATTGTGAAACGTTGAACTTTAATGGACGTTGTCAAACAAGCTTGTTTTTTATTGATTTTATATTCTAAGCCTATGTGTTATATAAAATAAAGAAAAAATAAAGAGTCTCCGCAAATATCTACATTATCATATTAAAAACCCACTTGTAACTATCCCGAAGGATGTAGCTCGGAGAATCCTAACTTAGCTTTTAATAAAGAGTCGGAGGGATCACTCGAATGGTAGGATAACACTCACACATACAGTACAGGAGTGAAGATTCTGTTTAGTGAAATGTGATCGCACTCGGTGGCTAAACGGCAAAATGGCAATAGGCTCGACCCCTATCATATTATGGGATGAAAAAACATATAGCAAAATGTGGTTGCAGTAGTTGCATCTCTGTCTAGCCGTTCGGGGAATACAGACGTGAAATGTGTGTTTTTTTTTTGAACGTTTCTTTAAATTTGTTACTGAAATAGAACGCGGAGGTGCTAAGTCCGTGCTCAAATAGTACGCAGGGTGTTCCGCAGAGAAAGGGAAGGGTGAGAGAAACTGTATAAATAGAAGGCTTCAAATAAACCGCGCAACAAATCCCCTTTACACTTACCGCATAGTTTGCTCTTATAGCTACATTCGAATTGATCAGACACAACTTTTAAACCGCCCCACCGCCTTTTGTATGAAGTTACTCCATATACTTAGAAACGTGAAATTAACGGACAATTAAATGTTAATTAGTGTCGAATATCTTAATTTTAATTGTACGTAGTATGTAATTTGCCAATTTATTTTAACGAAGAACGAATCTAGTTCTACCAAAATTTTTCTTATAATGATACAATTCTCAGTGTAAAATGAAAATCAAATCGTTTTAGTGAGTCGTGGCCAGAAATCAGAAATTTGGCACGATCCTGACACACCTCGGTGGCACTCATGGTGGTGCCAAACACCGCTTTTCTCTAGGATGTCACCAATCTAATCGTTATTTCCAGGTTTTTTTCATCTAACAGAATCTTTGAAAAGTAAATATATCATTCAATTTTAATACACTTATTGCAAATTATATTA
>JAABKM020000027.1:8871860-8892665 GCA_016277805.2 Papilio aristodemus | reverse complement strand
TCACTTTTGTATCATCATTCTTTTGTAATGTGTCCAAATAAACGTTTTTTATTTTTATTTTTATTTTATTTTATTTTATCTGTTTATGGGTATTCTTATTGTGTACGTAATGTATCCTTTCTGCTCGATATGTGTCTGTCACCGGCAGTATGTGAGAGTTGGCACATTGTAATTAGTCTAGGAACATTGTAAATTGTAGGTACATTCTAACAATATAAATCATCGACAATCATTAACGTTTTATTGTGTTATGTGTCGACTCTCACAATCTGTCGGTGATGTGTCCATCTTTGTGATCCTTTAAAAATAGATAAGATATATCATGTAAATATTAATAATATATAACATTCTTTCATTCGGCAATCCTCACTGCAGGTCTTTTTAATAACTACTTCTTAAAGAAGTAATGTTTTTGTCGTTTTTTTTTTTCGTCAACGTTTTGGACCATTGGTGGCAATCGGGTTACGGAATGCCATTCGAGTCCGTGGGCCGTCGGTTTGGAGTTCAATATGGCTTGCGGTGGCTCAGTTAATCTGAATAAGGGGCAGTGATTCACGCGAGCCGGCGTTAGATGATTCATTCGGCACTCATTATACTTGACTTACGCATCTCACGTCGCGGCTTCATTTATATTATCTTTTTGCCTTAAGCTACTTGTACGTCTATATAAATCTTTCCATTGGAATTTCCATTGCATATACTTTAATGTTAGATTCACCAGATGTTAGCGACTAAAAGTTAAATGTGTCCAAAAAGGGTTGTTATGAATAAAGTATATTTATTACAATTAAATGTATTTGTATACGGGAGTTAATGCTTCACCGTTGGCCCGTCGTCTTGTGTCCTCTTCCACCGCTGCCGCGCCTGATGATGCCCGCATCAAATTTTTGCTCTCAGCCGCAATTAGATTAAATTGTTCCAATCATTTTTTATACATACGTGGCACTTATTGAACGTTTAAGATGAGTGTGAGTAGAGTAGAGTAGTCGCGTCATACACAGCGCGGCGCCGGCGCAAGCATTGTTGGAACTACCGCAGGTCGATCGCATCCGCTAATGACCGCTGTCTGTATCACTGCCAAATTTCGCTCATGTCCCAACTATTTGTCTAGACTTTGAACGTTTCATAATTTAGAGATTTTATGTACTCGATAATTAAGTTTAAAATGGTGATGTTTATAACAATAGTATATCCACATGAGATTTCTTGTTTGCCAATTGATCATTGCTATTTGTAATAATCCCTATTATTACTGTTAGAAATCGTGGTGTGTTTGCGGTAGATAAGTTCTGGCTGTTTTTACTGCAAAATATAGCGGGATATGGATCTTTTGTGGCCGCCGTCGATTTATAACGGATGTATACTAATTATAATCGTACTGTTGAAAGCTATTTTATATTTTAACAGTATATATAGGAGTATTAAACTCGCATAATGATTACGCTTTTGAATCATAAAAAAGATAAATGTAATTGAGGTCCAGTCTGAGCTATTTATGATCTTTAATCTGAACTCACATCATTCATCGCGGCATTTTGGTTCCATGTTTAGATTACATCGTCCCGGGCTGATAAGAGTGATCGGAGTAAACAAAAACTCCTTATTTTAAGAACTTTGACTATATGTATTCACTTCATTATTTCCTTTTTCTCTTGGTGTGGACCAAGGCTTCTTTTTATGTTATCTGATAAGATATTCAAAATTAGAATAGTGGAATCTAGTGATTATTCTGAAATTATTGGTTCCCGTAAGACAGAGTAGCATAAGGTGGTACTCAAAAAAAATTTTCGTTGCAAATTTGTGTTTTTTACGGGAAATTATTAGATAAATTTTAAAATAAAACCATACAAACTTTCATCCAAGACACTCGAAAATAATTAATTTTACAAAAATTGTGCCCTTTAGATTATTATATTGCTGTAACACCGTAGACAACTGTAGATTATACCGGACGCGTCAAGTCCAGATACCGATGTTCGTGAAGACCAGTTAAGTTAAAGTAGTGGGCAGCGAGCTAAGCGAATCAAACATGGAAGACAGTTCTCAATGTCGTATTTATCCCAATGACCAAAACTTCGCTTCACATGTCAAAGACGACCATTACTGATGTAAAAGGTTCTCTTCCTAAGGTATTATTGCGTCAAAAGTAAGATAGATCTAAAGTACAGTAATTAGGCGGACTCCACTGTACCACAGAGCCGGTGTATTTTAATTGTCGCGGTGAACGGCGCGACTCTATCTCGTGAAGCTTTTAGTTTCGATACAATTCAGAAACCGTCTGCAGCAAATGATATATCAATTTTTGTGCTTTTAGAAATAAGGTTTTTTTTCTTTACGTTATTATCGATTTTTGTCGTTACACATGTATATTAAGTTACATTCGATATTTTTTTTAACAACGCATTATTACGTAAACATTTCCATATATCTAGTTAAAATCCTAATACTTCAATTGTGAAATTAAAGCAAATAATTTATACTATACTAATTATGAATATAATTTGAACTAGATGTGTCACTGTCTTCACTTTCGGTGGCTGATAGTGATAAATGAACGGGAGAGGGACGGAGCCTGTCTCCCCCGTCCCGCACTCCGTCGCAATGTGGCAGGATACGTGACTGGGCGCGCGTCACCCTAGCACGACCCTGCATCACTTTTTTTATTAAACTATTCCATTCAAATTTTGGAATACAATGAGCGTGGCGGATGCCTTTTTTTAATTTGTCTGCGTAAGTGCGGTATCGTTAGCTGTTTGAAATGATCTCCCTGACGGCGACTGACGTTGGTGCCCCGGCGACTATTTTTTTCTATTAATACCTTTATTATCCCGCAGCAATACGGACCACAATAACTACTGACCTTACCAAATGATTAAATAAAAAGGAGAAATACTCTGAGCGTAATTATAGTGTTAATTCCTACTCCATACGATAAGATTTACGTTATGTAGCAAATGTTATATAAAAAATATTCAAACTTCAGAATGATAATTTATTTAGCCAAGTGACAGAATAACTTTAGTGATCAAGTCCATCTCTGTCGATACCCCTTTAGGACTTAATTTTGACACAGCAGACACGTCACGACACTGAGCACTGAGCAGGAAAACGTTACAGTAAATGGTATTGTTTTATCACGTCGCTGACCTCTTTCGTTTAGCTGTTTAATGAATACAAACTATAAATTATTGATTATCCACTAATAACTGTAACTATTTATAGTTATTATTTTATTAGTACAGGTTTTTTTAACCAACACAAAACTGTTCAGTTTCGTGTCATGACAAAGAATATATAGATAGAATTTTCGAAAACAACGAAATCATAAAAAATGTTACATTATAAGTGTTTAAAAAACTATTAAATGAAAGTTTCCAGTTGAGAATTAATATCATTACTATATAAATATTTGTACCAACTACTAAGAGTTAATGACGATTTCGTGAAACCGACAGCGCCCAGTTATCACCGAAACGATTGACTTATAAAAATGGTAGAGAAGCAACATACACACATTAATAATTCTATATGTTTATGTCTGTTTATATATATTTAAACAAAACGCTGAGAATATATGTTTATATTTCTTCATGATAGAAGAAAGAAGTTTGTCTGAGGCAATACAAATAATGAATGTTATGACTGCTCGAGAAACTTGTTTGGTGTGAACTACAGTTGTGTCGTTTAGTTTTATAAGATTAAACAATATTTTAATTATTATACTTACTATTAATTCAATGTTTGTTATAAATACACAAATACGGTTATTACATACTACTTTATAATCGTTGCGTGGCGCCCTTAGTTTATGTATAGGGTGGTACGCATCCACATCCTTTGGATCTACCATTACAAATATTTTTATGCCTTAAACTATTTAGATTTATTCAATTTGCTTTTTTAAAAAAAATAGTGAACTACACCGTTCGTCTCTCCGCTACAACTTTAATGCGCTAAAGTAAACGTTCTCGTATGCCCGTAGGTAGATTAGCGTCAAGGGTATTGTATTGTAAAATAAACATTCAAAAAGTTAACGTTTTATAAATTGGTTTAATGAATGACGTCAGGACATTGCACAGTTGAGCACACAACGCTACGTATTTTATTTACCGGAGTCCTTACCATTGTGTGCAGTGTACGTGACCCGAGCGGTGTGGCATGCCACTGCCCAGAGCGCATGCCATGAGCGGACGCGACAATCATAGTGGGATTTACGTCACTCAACAATAGGATATTAAAGAATTAGTAGAGGAAGGAAGGGAAGAATTTTAAGAGAAAAGTTTTATTTATGATATTAAAAATCATATCTCACACCTGTATTCCCCGAAGGGTACGCAGGGGCGCAACTACTGCATCTACAGTTCGCCATATATATTCCGTCCCATGATGTGATAGGTGGCAAGCCTACGCTATATCGGACACAAATACTAAACTCCGAGCTGATATTGAATTGAAAAAACCCAAATATCACTTTTGCCCTACCCGGAATTTGAACTCGAGACCTCAGCGTTGCATCCCTACCGTAATGCCACTGCACCACCGAGATAGTTATGATGAGCAATGATAGTACCATGAACAATTTAGAAATCAAACTAAAGCTAACTTTCAATATTAAAAAAATGCCATATTTTTATTATAATTGATAATTACGAATTTAAATTATTTTCTCTATTTCATGCAAAAATCTTTATGAAATAATTTGACCAACGACAAGTAACTAAATCGCTTCCGTTGTCAATAAGTACCTACCGGCTTGCCGTGGTCTATTGGTCAGGGAATTTCCGTGAAACGTGTTTTTAAAGGATAAATGGTCCAGAGATCTTGTAGCTTGAATGCGTCTAATTACTCAATACTAAACCATCTTCGATAAACGTCGTCTTGTGTTATTTTATTAGATGCAGCATCGTGTCAAATTGTTTTGTAATGTATATTATTAGCACAAGAGATTTGGTCGATTGCCGTATCCACGCTATGTTATATATATCCACGTTAACATATTCCTCTTAACCGACCTGTATGCCGACCTTTATGCCCATTAAGCACTACTAGAAAATGATTATTTCCTACGTCTAAAACATCGATACAGCAATAAGCTGTCGTGATTTATCGAGGGGGCGCGCCGCGCGGCGTCAGTTTCTTGCGCTCAGCTACTCCCCTGCGACGAGCTTTGACACTAACAATCTGTCTTTTGACTACACACGATATACGGGCCATAAGTTATTATCGCGCCTTAACAAAAATCAGATCACCCTAATTTCAAATAATTTCGTAGCATTCCATTAAAGTTGTTTTATAGGTATACCTATGGTAATAACCGCGCAAGTAAAATAAAAATTTATTCATAATGTTCGACCTTGGCAAAGTTTTATTTGATGAAAATGTGAGTACTCATATTTATGTAGTGTATAAACAAAAAAGCCTCTAGTGAATTAACACTGAACAGGTAGTATCAGCGAGGTCGTTCACCCCGCGCCGCTGACCTTTGATCGGCGCCGCTTTATGTAAGCAGACATAATCGAAACAAAACTCTTTGCAGTTTACAAACGTTGCGCAATCCGCCGACAGCCGATAGTGGTATTAGACAGGGCGGCGCATCCAACCCGCCCGCGGCAGTGATGCCACGCCATGCGATCTTGCGGGTTACTTACAGAACTGTTAGCAATACTGAATGATAAATAGGACACGATTTATAGAACTAATTATCTACTAGATAATGAGAATTTGATTTAGGTACCTTAATTTATTTCTAAAATTCTTGTATTACGTTGAATTGAATGGTAATGGAAACCGGATAATTGTGTTACAAGCATTATCTACAAACTCTACGGTGACAGACTAACAAACTGATTGAGGTTTAGTTACTGAGCCGGTTGCGACATATTTCTATAAGAGTTGGTGTTTCAACTTGAATTCGCGAATCAAATCATTCATTGTTGGATAGAATTCGCTCACAGTTCGCTTCACTAACAATAAACAAAAGTACCACATGTTTGGAAAAAAAATTGAGGCCGGCCATCAAATTACTTCCTCGCACACATGACACCCCTGTTTTATAATCACTATCTTTGTAAACCTTCATAAAATTTATGTTAACTGGATGCTCGCAACGTTATTTCATATTGAACTTTATTTTTATAGTTATTGAGATCGATTCCGTGTGGCGCAGTTGTACGCTGATAATGCTGCAACGTTATTTGTGAGCAGTTAAGCTCTTTAAAGGCCGTCTGGAAATAATCCCATAATAATATTTAAAGTAAGCGAGGTGCTGTAAGTGCTGAACGTGACAGGAAGGAATGAAGCAGATGTGTATCAAGCTCATTTTTAATTCTGTCTATCAACGTTTTCAGATACTTATAACGGGTTAGTAATAACTAATATGATTAATTAATATTTATTGCCCTGTATAGACTAAATCAAAAATTGGTAGCGTTTTTATTTAGGAGTATATGAGACACCTGAAAAACAACAGTAATCTCGATCAAGGGGCACAGGAATCAAACCCTACATTGTTAGATTTAAAGGAGAAAGCACAGCTGATTAAAGTATTTTTTAAAATATAATTAATGATAATAAACAGCATTTTACTTGATATATTACTACATGTAGGAATTTTTATCACATTCCAACTTCTCTTTAGAGGCAACCGGATTCGCAAATTAACGAGCAGTCGAGGTAACATTAACGTTAGGCGGCGGCGCGCAAGGCATACCGCGTGGCGTGAGGCGTGCCGCGACCCTGTCATAGCAGTCGGATGCGGAGTTTGCCCGCAATCTACTCGCAACGACTAAAACGTATTTACGCATTGTTATGTAATAAATAATGTCTTAGAAATTAAGCAATAGGAAAAACGATAGATACAGAAAATAATCGATGTTAGATGATAAGAAAGGCCGTGACGATACAGATAGAGCATTTTCAATCAGATTGTCAATCAGTTGCATTGTATGAACTGATCTGTTACTGGTTTCCTCTGTTACAGGTAAGCGCGATACTCGCCGTTGGCTGTACACCGCGCGACACGACCTGTGAATGATCGGGTGGTGTGGTCTAATGCGTCTAACGGTTGTCCACACGTATATGTTACTCACATCATACATTTTGTAGTAACACGACAAACTAGATACTGAAAAGTTTAAGGAAGCAGGACACTAACGAAGTAGAACTCTACTCGCTTTGTGCGGATTTTAGTGTCTTACTCTTACTGTGGGTCCAGTCCATTAATGCAACCACGAAGGTCGCTTCCCGCTCTCTTAATTAATTATTGTGATGTATAAAATGGGCGGGTGCATGGACTTCTGTAAATATTATATATCAGTATATTAAATAATAACTTTCAATATGCATATAATTACATCGCAATACTCTGCCCTAGCTATAACACGTTAAAAGTTGTTACAAAATATGTAATTATCGAGTTATATTTTTATATAAAACCACAACGCAGATAACTTGACACGCCTGAGATTATTGAATCTATGTAACCGGACACTAAACAGATTCTGACGTGTTGCAACATTCGTTTATTTTTAGTTCAAAGAGTCCGATATATTCAGGTGGTCGAAGGTGACCGGCCGTCGAGTACGCGACCAATTCCAATCAAAAAAGTGAAGGATGGCTGATAGACAGTACTTGGTGTTTAATGAGTATAATTTGTCTTTTTATCCTGTATAATAAAACTTCGTTAAAATTAATGTCGACATTTTAACGTTAGAGAGTAATCATCGTCTATGTGTTTTATTCCTCGCCGCCGCCGCCGCCGCCGCAGTCGCCTGCCGAGCCGCATTCCGCACTAAAAGCGCCGCGCTAATTACACCATTAATTAACATAATTAAATTGATAATTACTGTTTATCATTGTATTACGTGTGAGTACGACGCGTGTGCCACGCCGAATTCGTTCATAATCGACATTTTTATATATATCCAAACAACTTGCGTTCGTACGTATGTATGTACATATAGCTTCGACTAAATTCAAACAATAAGTATGGAACACATTCCTAAGCCCAGGACCATTCGCGTGTTCTTGTGTCGCTAGTTCAGCGCGGATTACGTAAATGAGACTTTAGTAATTAGGTATTCAACACGGTCCCCACTAGTACGATCATAACTTTCATAAGTTCGTTGTATTGACACACGCCGCCGCATGTTAATTTTAAGCTACCTATTGGTTAATCTATGAAATTACAAGAACTATTTGTCGTCGACAAAAATAATTCCTTAAACGAAGATAATTATGGTAGCGTTGCATAGACAATAAGAATTTTAATTTCTAAATTAAAGTTTGTAGTGTTAACATTTGAATTAACCAAAGTTATTATAAAAACCTGTATAGGCATCGAATCGCCGAACTATTGAACCGAAAAAAAAGTATTAGTACAAACAATATTTCACGTTGAAATATTAATAATACTTGACGTGATTCTGTTTAATATTCCAAAGATTAAAAATGAATATTGAACTGTTACTGCTACTTGCTACCCTCTCACTCAATTACACCGGTTGATATTGACGATGCCCCTTTACAGCGACTAAACTTTATATAGACAAGCGCAAGACCCAAATTTAAATTGTAAATAAATTATTCGTAATAACTAAAGGCGATAGATATGACAGGTAATCGTGAGCTCTGCAATGTTCTGTATGTCGTTACACGTGCTACACGTCATAAAATTCCATTTACATTGACTAATGAAGCCGACATGTGCATTGAATTGTGATCACATGTACATGGGAACTAGCGATGACACGTCTCGACAAATTTCTTTCGCCCAGGAATATCGAATGACTCATGGCCAATGCCAACACATTTCACTCCATTTTTACAGAGATTACAAAGCTTATAAAGGCTCGTTTTTAAATTATAACTCGAACACATAGCGGTCGCTTACTATTCTCTGCTTTGGGAATAATACGGGAGCAAAAGAAATGAAATGTATGTAAATGTGCTGGACAAATTGAATCATAGATGAGTCAACGAAATGTAACGAGCCCTAAACAATGATTGTGTCGTGCGTACAGGACTGCATACAATGCGGTTAATTGAAAACATTGACTCAGAAGTGAATAATTGTGTACTTACTTATGCTTTAAACTGGAAATACTTACCACTGGCGTATAAATATTTACATTCTTATTAACAAATGACTTCTACCGTCCAAGTTACCAAAATAGTAGTCAAAGATATTTGTATTAATCGTGCAAGTACATGTTTTAATTTAGTCGTACATATTATTTTAAAACTAAAAAACACACTTTGTTGCACAACAAGCAAATTTTTAGTCGATCCGGCGTTTACTATTCATTGAAATTTACGATTTCGTTATAATATAATAATAGATACGTACAGACCGAGCTAATACAAGTGTTACGAAATAAAAATGTATCCGTGTGGAGTATTTTATGGCTGAAGATTTTAATGAGATTCAGATCAAATCTTCATTGACATTGCGTTATCACGAACGTTTTCCTGTCCTTTGTAAACATTAGTTACTGCATACGTTTTCCCCGCGAGTTTATTACAGTTTCTTGTTAGAATTTCCTAAGAATGTGTAGGCGTAAGTTTATAAGCAATAAAAAGGTGTTAGAGTTATAGAGGAACTAATTTGAGCGGCAGGCGTCATGCGTGATGTTGTGATGACGCGCCTTCTCATGCGTCAGATATCAATGTAAGTACTTCATTTCAATAGAAAATGATTAAGACATTAGCTATGCTTTGATTTTAGGGTTGCCAATGAAAAACATGCTTTTGTTCTATCATATTGTTCAAAATCTATATTTTATAGTTAAGTTTATTTATAAAGAAGTATTCTTTATCTTGGGAATTTCAGACTTACTTTCTCTTCCTTTAAGATAGTCTGAGTGTATTTGATGTAAAACTTTGATATCTACCTGATAAGCTAGTGATATCAGCCGCCTCGAGGATGACGCCACGATTCCGATTATGGTAATTATGTAATGTCCTTCTTTTTATACGTATGCGTTAACACTATAGAGTTTTATTACACTAATAAGTGGTAGTATAAAACAGTAAACACTAGTAGGGTATTTTACTTTGGCCAATAAACCCCCTACATAATTATTTGGTCACACTTGTCAATCGAAAGCGAAGCGCGATCGAACATCTATTTTGGTTCCCTCGGCACTCCATCAGATCTTGCATTGCAACAAGTAAAAGGAATCAGCGCGTATATTTGTCTTCAAAGTTAAATCTAATGTAAATTCTAATCTGCATATTTGAAAGTAATTCACGTCCGCGCCGTCCTCTGCGAGTGTTAATAGCCTTGCAGCCCGATATCTAGATGTAACTTCAAAGGCCTACGAAATGTCGAGTCGCTTCATCCTGACGCCGTGGAAAGTAACCTATGCAATGCATTCGCTACTGCACGCTTCAGACGATAGAGAAGGTATCTGATCGTCTATAGGTTATGTGGTAGGCGGTGCAAGAAGGAAGTGCAGGGCGCTGCATGCAGCAAATGTGTCGGCTGCTGGAGCGGTGCCAGATGTCATCGCGCCCGGCGGACCCGGCGGGCCCGGTCGACGACTCTGTATCTATTTTACATCAATTTGCATATCGCTTAAGTTACGATTTCAAGTTCTTAGTTTAGATTTGCTTGCTGAGGTTATAAGAATATTTATTAAATTACACTGTAACTTTCTTTTTCTAGAGATACATTTCAATCTCCGTAAATATTTAGTAAACAAGTTCCCAAACAAAATAGTTTCTCTCAATTTTTACACTAATCTGAGTGAGAAGTATGAACAGGTTATACAATGTTTTAACGAAAGTGCGTAAATAATATTTTAACCTAATAAAAATTTCCGAAATATTGCTTTACCATTGCATTGTTAGAATCGCATACAATTAGTTTTCATGGCGGTGACGTCACAATAGTCATTCGTAATGACGTATTAGTTATAGCATTTATAATCGCTCTGTTTCGCACACACGTCGCTTCATTTATAATGTGAATGGGTGGGCGTCCCTTTACCGGCGTGACGCCGCAAATGACGTGTATCGAGCATATAATTCGATCTTGACATTGGGTTGATGTCAACGGGATACCAACGGGGACGGCGCTGCTGTACTGGGGCCAGGCGTTAATGCCAGAAATTGAAAACCCCCAGAAGGCAGGAAAAAAATGCTAGAATTGCTTCCTCTCATTCGAAGTTAATTCGTCGCGGCGTTTATCAAACGGATGTTGCAACCACGAATATTGGATACGTACGTATTATAATATCACGCCGACGGAGGTAGGTTGACTGCTTGCTATACCAATATAAATAGTACGTTTGTTTTAAAAAGCGTGCGCAGCGTTTCATTCCAATCAGATAAGACAGAGAACTATTTCTCATAGAGTTTTACGAGGACTTGTTGCAAATCAAGTTCTGCTTAAAATTGTGTAACTACCGGTTCATTTTAGCCTTGGCTTCTTAAGTAGGATTACCTGTATTAATTAGTACAAATGTATATTTGGCCTCGTTTGCTGCTTTATCTTATAAGAAGGTACTGTCTAATCTTTGACACTTTTGCAATTTATTTATGCATATATAATTTAATACATAGGTGTTTTAAATTTTGTTGCCGCTCACATAATTTCGATTCCTACTAAAATATTCTTTATTATTCTAGCGTTTCATATTTATTAGCCTTCAATCTCATCAGTCTGCATCGCAGCGGACGACCAAAATGCAATCATTGAGGAGCGACGCTAATACGAATATCAAAACACTAGTACAATTTATAAGCGGCTAACCGGTGTGTTATTTATAGTGGTTGTAGGACGGCGGGGAGCTTCTCGGCCTGTTTACAATGCTCCACCTCGGTATGATGAAGAAAAGGCTCTGGGGCCGCAACCAAGCGACGGGTTTCTGTTGTCTCGCTGTATAGTTGCGGAGGGAAAAAGACTGACTGAGCTATACAAGCTTTCATACTTGGCATGAGTATTCCACGCAGTCATAGTGATGCTATTAAATTGTTTACTTTACCTGCAACGCCAAATCGTACATCGCCAACGTAGATCGACTAATAAATTAATCGTTGCAATATGTTTATTGTCTACATCGGGGATCACATGAACGTCGCTGACGTATGCTCGGGTTGACGTCTTTCGTCCGTTGAGACGCATTGGGATGGCGCCGTAAAACGTTGGCACGATTGAAAGCGAACTGGCGTGTACACTATCTAAAGATTCTATACTAAACTTCATGTTACCTTCAATTTTTTTTTAATTTTATACTGACAGGAAAACTACATTTAATAAATATTCGATAATTATATGATTTTTTATGTGACTTGAACAATTTGAAACAAATATCCAGAAAACGATTCCAAATATGATCAGGTATTTGAACTCTCTTGCGTCAGTCGTGTCAATGTAAAATTTGATTTGCGTCGGGGGTCTCGTGCGCGCGCTAATTCTTAGACGCGACTGGCGTTAAAACTCACACTTGTTCGCGATCAAACAACTGATTTCCTATATTACTGCACAAGGACAGAATCCTTGTAAAGGCGTCAAAGTAAACATCTTTATTTGTACGCCATATTCGCAGTCATATATTGTTTTCATACAAAAAGTTAGAGTGAACAAAATCCAATTCCTATTATCATCGAATACTTTCAAAATCTATAACGTAAGCGCGTCACTACAGCGAACTGAAGAGAAGATACAAAAAAATATATTTTGCAACAACTTTAAATGTTTGCCGGATGTCGTAACATTGGTCTAGATGAGTCGACTAGTTCGTCCGCTCCACCTGTCCCATACTATAAATACCTGGCCATCATAGAAAATTGGATTTCGATGACATAACAAGCTTTACATTTTACTGCAATCCCAAATGTTACATCATAATGCAGACTTTATATAAAAGAACATCCAATAAAATCCATCGGTGTGTTCGCATCAAATTTAATATCGGACCGTCCGCTCCGCTCAAAAGCCTCGCTAAATTATGTTTCCATACGGCGAATATTCCCTGACCTTTGCAAATTTCGATCTTCAATTTTGTACCGCGGCTTGGTTTTCATAAACTTTCATTACTACATTAAAAATTATTATATTGCACTTTACGGATGGTTGATAATTAAAAAATTGTTATTGCGTTAAAATTTGGTTAAAAGTTTAAATGTAAACGCGACTTTAATTCTGCGCATCGTTCCCGTTACCAAGTAATAAAAGGAAAAGGAAATTCGATTGTCATGCATGTCGTATATTCTAGCTATTGCTTGCTATGTCCATCGATTCTCAGAAACTTCGGTCGTGTTGACGTGTGCTATGTCTGCGGTGGACAATCGATGATTGTACAAAGGTTCTCGCGCACAGTCCCTACTGACTAGCTGTCGGGAGATTGTGAAGTCTATCTCCTAGGACACAAGCCTTTTCTTAATTGAAAGTTTTTTTTCTCAGAACTTTACACGTGATTTCTGAATATTAATCTCTTATAAGTCTACTCTACTGGGTGTTTACGGTGATTTCCAATAATTGTTTCGTACAAATATATACGAATACAAAAGATGGTTGTGAGTGTCGCGAGTGAACTGGACGTTTGCAATGACCGTTTTTCCGGGTTCACATACTATGTGATGGAGGGGGGAGGGAGCATATCGCACAAAGTACAAAACTGGCAGGGCTAGGATAATACGGAATGGCTACTGAAATTGATAGAGACATAACAAAATTAAATCAGGTAAATATATTGTAATCATTAAAAATATTTCGCGTTTACATTATGTCATTAACATTAGGTCGTCATATTGTAAGCACAATATACAACATATATTAAATGTTTCCGAGTTGAAAATTATAATTGAATTTAGAAGGTTTACACTATACACTTGTTTGATTAAAAGGTGTTAAATATTTTATCGATGACGGATTTAATTCTCTACAAATTTTACACTTTTATGAGAGAAGGCGGAAACGAATTATTTGATGTCAAGTTACCGTCGCCCATAAACATCAACGCCATGAAAGGACGCATTTGTATGCGTTAGATATGGAAGCTTTAGGTTTTTTGTCTCTCGTCTTGGAAAAAGTGCTGTTGTTGTTGTCAAAGTCAAAGTGTTGTTTTGACTTGTTTTTGTTATCGTTTATATTTACGTCACTCCACGAGGCAAAATGAATTGAAAAGTAATTTACTAAAACATAAACGGCTATGAGTAAAAATAAGTAAATAGTTGTAGATCTTATTAAATGAATAACCCTAAAGCACATCTGCCAGCCCTAGAGCCCTGTTCGTGCCCCACAAACCACAAGTGAACGAACCCCATTGTGATTACGCGCGGGCGGCGTCCTGCCGACAGGAGGAAACTATTACAGTACGTGGCAGCATGGCAATGCAGAATCTCTCCTGCACCGACAGTCTTCTTACGTCAAATTATAAATTATATTTCGACATAATTATTACACTTCACGTAATTCTTTTTATATCTGTTTTAGGTTACGGTTCTATGCAATATCCTAAAGAGCCTCGTTAAATTTGAGGTGAAACTAAAATTGTTTATTTTGCTAGAAATTCGTTGATATTTCAATTTTAACCTACATTTATTACATTTTGTATTTTTTATTTTTACCTATGCACAGGGCTAATATTAAGGAATGAACATACACACACACACACACATACATATAAATACCTCGTTCATTCGTAACGAATCACACACCGTGCCGATTTTGTTTCACGCCAATTATGCTTGCGGTAGGTCAGTGCTCACCCGTGACGTACGCAATAGGTCTCGCATACAACTCGCCGTACCAACTTTAAGTTAAGTAGTCGTAGTGGTGTAGCATTGTGAAGAATAAACCACGACCACAAAAGTGTAAACAGTAAGAGTACATATATAGATTTAATAACATCTCGCTGAATTGTACTCAGATCTATACTGTGTGGTCATTCCTCGTGAATGTTATCGCTCGCTTAACTTAGTCAACACTATTCATTATGTAAGATAAACTACGGACTCTGTATGAAAGTAGAATGCGCAAGATCGAATAATTTATTGCCGTGTGGAGTGACAGAAAATGGTAAATGAACAAACTTTATAAGCAGCTGTGAGGCTTAAAGAGAACTGACTTAAGAATCAAAATCCTTATTGAATCAAAGTACCAGTTGATAAAAAGATGTGTACAAGTGTTGCTTTTTATCAATCGCATAACCAGAACATTTGTAAGAATGTAAGAGTCATAATTTGGAATCTTACCCTCTGGGACTGTTGATAGCAACTCCGACTCATATTCCCAGATGGCGTGCACAAAGCGCTACAAAACATTTTGACCGTTTACAATACAGTGTTTAAATTATAATTGTAGTAAATTAACAACAATTATTGACAGACTTTAATTGAATCTTGTCAAAAAGTACAAGGAAATAAAATAAGGAAAACATCAAAATAATCTTATTTCGATATTCGTATTTCCTTATTTTTGCACGTTACACACGTATCGCTTTTTATTTTCGAAATGATTTCCGATCGGAAGTTATCGAGCGAAGGGCGGAGGGCACATGACCCGGACGGTACTCGTTCACCTCATATCGGATGCTTCTGTTTGCCAAACACTTGGAAAATTCTCTCCAAATACAATAAAGCGATTAGTTTCATGAATAAACGTATTGTGCACATGGTTTCATATACACTGCATCAAATAAGGTCCTCAAGTATTTTTTGAAGAATATTTTTCGATTATAGAATTTTTAATAGTGTTCTTAAAACAATTTAGAGTCCAAAAAGTTAACTCAATTCTAGAAATTCTTTAGGTCATTACTTAATTGCTGTAAAAGCTGCTTGTAGCAAATGCACAATACAAGGGCTCCGTTGTGGCCGCGCTGTGAGCCATCTATTTTAAGATCAACAAAGACCACACAACCCATCACATTGATTGCACATGTACATAAATCATTTATATTTTATAATCCTTAACACTTAAACTTTTGAACCCTATTATTTATTCACACTGAGGAAAAATGTTAACTGACTTGTCTTCCTAAAATTATTGTCCTTTCCCTTTCTCTCTTTTCCTTTTCCCTTCATATATTATTTCTGTTCGTTGTTTGAACTTAGCTCTGGTTACCTATGCCCCTTTTGTATATCGAAATCAACACACTCGTCACTTATGGCCTTTTAATAAATGCGCGAGGTTGAAAACGCTGCCACTACTTAGTTTTTATATAAAATTGTCAATAAATATGTTATCACATCGTTACTATCGTACAGACATAATTTATCATCAGAAAATGTCGCGAGTCGTGTACCGGTCGGGCCCTATCGCAGTGCGTAATGCGTATAACAAATGGACAATTAATGATCAGTCGTCAGCGCCGGGATAATTTTACCGACCGCGACCGCCGACTGCTGTCTACACGGACCCTTTAAAACGAAACAAACAGCACGGACACGATCCACAGACTTTAGACTTCCTTTTTGCTCGTTTCGTATGTAGAATATAATAATTTTTATTACTCCGCATTAAAAAGAAAGCAACAAGGAAATGTGATTCGGGGCAAAATTTAAGCAGCGCAAATACTTACACCATCCTGTCCGCGTAGATCTATAACCACTAAATATTAGTCACACTGACGTAATATAAGATAGCATCAAATATATGACTTTGCTCATTATCTGAAGATTTGGCAATGCCCAAAGAAACTTTAAGTACCTGCTTTTTTAATAATTGATTAAAATGAAATAATAATTAAAATATATTCAATGTTATACACATTTTACATATTTGACAACATGAAACCGTTTTTTGAGGTCTCAAATGAATATTAAATGTAAAAATGAAAAGAGAATAAGTAAATAATAGTTGAACACGGCGCAGTGTGAAGTCGCAGCAGCTTTCAATTGGACGCTGGTGGCATTCCCTCGGGCGTCGCATCCGTCCTCCACGGACTATTTATTCCTTTGCTGTACACAATGGTTGTCGACTGTAATATTTTGTGTGTGTATAGATTAACTTGGTCAACCGTCGGAACAGTCAAAGTGATACTTGACACTATAACTAATTTTAACATAAAACTCAAACTTCTGTTAATGTTAGATCTTTTAATAAAATTTTGCCAACCCTATAGTGTCGCGACGAGTAAATGTGACAGAGATAGCAGTATCGTTGCTATATTTGGACAGAGCCGTTTTGTACGGAACAGAGAGCCTTATGCTTTGACCTCATCACTAGCGTATGGAATACTCAGTGTCGCAACAGATATTGTAAATACATGCACTAACCATTTATAAATAATAAACCACTCTCTCTTATCTATGGTACTAATGTTATTGTTCTTTTTTGTTTAATAATAAAAACTAATGATAAATGTTCATATCTTTGTTATTCAATTTGTTTCGACGTGTTTTGTAGGATGTGGATATTTTTATGGATTTACGTAGATGAATAGGCAGAACATTTTTTTGGTACTGCCGTTACCTAAAATATGCTAATATTATAATTTCATCTCCAACAAACTCGATGTGTCGTCAAAGCCGACAACTCGATGTGTCGACTCTATGCAATCGAGAGAGACACCGATTAGATCGATTCATTAGATAAGCAGAGATCTGCGTCTATTGCTTCCTCTTCGCTGGATTTATTTAAATGCTAATCCACACTGGATGAAACTTTTATTTCAATTTTGCATTAAATTATATTATTTATTTCAAAGAACTAGAACAGATTATTTATTTTCTTTATTAAGTTTGATCCAACAGCGATCGTAAAAATCATTATGTATGGTCCGAAAGAAACACTAGATACAAAGTTAAACGGATGATGACGCGTCCAACGAAACGAGTCCTCGTTGTAAATGACCGTTTGCCGCTGTTTCTTTGAGGAAACCGGTATTTGAGCGAAATTATTAACTTATTAGATTACAACCTAATTACAACTTATTGCGTGTAATATACTAACAATCGGTGAGTATTTATCTCATTATCTTTGCCTAATCGTTCTTGTTAATGAATGTGATGCCATATCCTACCATGGACTATATTTGATCTGTAAATTTGACTTGTCTACTTAGGAACAAAGTGCCAGGCTTTGAATAGCGCAGAGTCGAATACACGATTTTAATGACAAAATGAGAGTTGCAATTGAATGATTGCTCCCGGGATGGGATGATGACACGATTCCGACCATTCAGCGCATATTTATTGTCCACTTCTTAAAACTTAAGGTCATTTTGATATCACTCAGATCGTTTTTGGCATCGGTAATATCGTCTGATTACAACCCTTCAGTAAGCACACGCTGTAACAGGCATTCGGTCGACCTCGCGCGCACATAACTGAAATAAATACGATTAAAGGAGGATTATTAGGGTGAATATGACCTCGGCCGCAAAATCGCCATATCAGGCATAAATTCCAAACCCCGGGCTGATATCAAATTGAATATTATTTTTCCCGACCCGGGAATCGAACCAGGAAACCCAGCGTTGCAGCCGTACCGTATACGTAATACCACTGAGCCACCAGGGTATTTCATCTGATAATTTTGGCATAATCAAAAATCAAATGGATTTCAACAAAAAATTCGTTCTGATTAGCTTTGAAATAAACAAAACCAAAAAAAAAAGTTGGGACCTTATTTGCTTAGCCCCACGTAAAGCCTGAGTTGATTGCGGTTACAGGTGGAGCAGCGTGACGTGCCGGGCATCGACTGCGCGCACCTCGCCATGGACACCGAGGAGGGCATGGAGGTGGTGTGGAACGAGGTGCAGTTCTCCGAGCGCAAGAACTTCAAGGCGCAGGAGGACAAAATCCAGCTCGTGTTCGACAACCTCACGCGCCTCGAACACCCCAACATCGTCAAGTTCCACCGTTACTGGACCGACACGCACAATGACAAGCCGAGAGTGAGTCCTCAACTTTGTCTCCAACCCAGCTGCTGCGCCGCCACACACATTATTTCCGCATGAAATTGACATTTTAAAAATCTAGCTAAAGAAGACGACATTAGTAAATAATATTAGTGTTCCTACGGTATTCAGATCAAGATATAGATATTTGATTAGATGCAGATTATGATACTCGGATAAATTGCGTTCTTTTAGTCCAGTATTCAGTTGTTGTAAATAACTGCATATAGTTATCGCGTATTACTTACGGTTAACGATATAACCTTGTTTTCGTCAGGTGATCTTCATAACGGAGTACATGTCGTGCGGATCTCTGAAACAGTTCTTAAAGCGAACCAAACGTAACGTGAAGCGGCTGCCGCTGCAGGCGTGGAAGAGATGGTGCACGCAGATACTCTCCGCGCTCAGGTGACACTACTTTATACCGATATATCGATACCAATAATAAAAATCACTTCGGTCGTGTATATAGATTTATGGCATTAGGAAAATAAGTTGTTATCGTTGTGGTATTTTCGCAGCTATCTGCACGGCTGTGTGCCGCCAATCGTGCACGGCAACCTCACCTGCGACACCATCTTCATCCAGCACAACGGCCTCGTGAAGATCGGCTCCGTGGCGCCCGACGCCATTCATCACCACGTCAAGACCTGCCGCGAGAACATGAGGAACATGCATCTCATCGCGCCCGAGTACGGATGTAAGTTCATAAAGACTGTCGCCACGTTGGAAGGAAACGAACTCACGGTTTCTCTTGCTTGGATCCTTGCCTCGCTGATCGTTTTCTCCATGTTCACATCCGATGACGTCACATTCTATTTTTCGTTTATGTTCCGATAAAATCTCGATGCGTTCTTATTTTTTTAATTTTATCTTTGTGGTAAAGCGACAGCAATGCGTCAAGGATTTTCAGCAGGCGAAACTAAGTAGTGACTCGTATTTATTGCAACTTTATTTCCCCCGTATCAGCATCGCAAATGGTGACGCCCGCAATGGATATCTACTCATTCGGAATGTGCGCGCTGGAGACCGCCGCTCTTGAAATTCAGGGCAACGGTGACTCAGGCAGCCACGTAACGGAGGAACACATCGTAAGGACAGTCGAGTCACTGGAAGAACCGAGGCAGAAGGACTTCATATACAGGTACATTTCAGGTGGCCGCGACTAGGATGCGGCGGGGGAGCGGAGCGCGGCTACCTCCCCTCTCCCCCGTCGCTAACGCGTTGCGTCTCCGGTGAGTCCTAACGTCATTCAACGTCAACAAAATAACCGATGCGCGCCCAGACCAGCTCGGCTCCCGACACTCACATACTGTGCTCCCTGTTTGCAGGTGTATAAATAAGGATCCAGCGAAACGGCCGACGGCGAGAGAACTTCTCTTCCACCCTTTGCTATTCGAGGTCCATTCCCTGAAACTGCTGGCGGCGCACACGCTCGTCAACACGACTGGTTAGTTTTTTTTATATTACCTTAGATTACTTATTAGAATATGTGCTAAGAATAAGGACGTGTTACTTAAATTTAGCACATATGTGAAGGATTTTTAAGTAAAATGTAAATAAAAAAAACATATATAAGCAATACATATTTGCTATTCATATAAAAATCTAAATTAAATGGAAGAAAACGATTAAGAAATAGATTGTTCGCAAGTAACACATAGCACAACATCACAACGTGTGCGTTCCGTGCAGCGAACATCTCGGAGACGATAACGGACGAGGTGGTGTGCGGCGGCGGCGGCGCGGCGCTGGCGTGGTGCGTGCGCGGCGGCCAGCGCTGCGAGCTGGCGGCGCGCGATCTGCAGCCGCACGCCGAGAAGCTCGAGAAGTTCGTCGAGGACGTCAAGTGAGTCGTCCGCGACACACCGTCACCACTGCGCACGCGACACACTGTCACCACTGCGCACGCGACACACTGTCACCACTGCGCACGCGACACACTGTCACCACTGCG
>JAABKM020000027.1:8735250-8761238 GCA_016277805.2 Papilio aristodemus | reverse complement strand
GTCAAATATTGGGAGTTGTCCCAGGTGGCGATAGGTAGAGGACCCTATACCTACCTAGTGGGTCGCCGCCGAAACAAAAAGTCAATAATTTTTTTTGTTTGATCTCAAGAAAATAAATATGTTATACGTCTTTCTGATTGCTAATTACTGTGTAATAATTCTAAATTTCATTATTATAAAAACAATCCATATTAACCCACCGTGAAATTCCAACAAGCGTCGGTCCATCGCGTAACAAGAGGGCCCAATAAAAGCCAATATCGTCGCGTCAATAAAAGTCAAAAACGGAAAAAATCTGTCGAATCTGCGTAAAAGTGTTTACAAACAGAGCGTTTTAATGTTAACGACCGCGGTCGGAATAGGCCCCGCCGCGCCCGATGCCTGATTTATGGACTTCAGAATAGCTCCCGTCTTTTAAACGCTGCGTCCGATCACTGAATTTACGGCTTCATAGAGTTTTATAACTGATTTTATCCGTCGTAAACTTTTACAAGGCGATTTGATCAACTTTCATTAAGGGCACCGGCGAACTTTATTTGTCGTTTTACTTTGTCATTATTGTTCATTTCTTCCCACATACATAATTATTCATTAAATGTCTTCTTAAGAAATTCCTGTAACTTATTTTACGTTTTAAGAAACCATCTAGGGGTATTTATTGAATCGGTAGAAATTTTTATGAATTGCTGCATTATTAATGTTAACATCTTTAATATGACTATATCTTGTATTGTCTATATATAAGTTATATCTCAATGATAATACGGTTTTTAAACTTCGTTACAAATGAATTGAATCGTGTTATGGTGAGGACGGATCTAATTAGCGTGTTATTTGCTCTGGAAGGCACTTGGTTCTTCGCTTCTGTCCGAAAAGTTTTATATTGTTGCATCATAAACCTGACTACCGCCACGCGGGGTGGGCATTTAATCATTAATAAAATAGATTTAGGATGCTCCGGGGCTATAAAGTACGTTTAGTTGTCAATAAAAGCGCGTAAACATTTGTCGGGGTAGCTCGCGATCGTAAACTGGCCAGTCGCGTTCTGTGTGGCCCGACGTAGTGCCCCGGTTAGTAAGAGATTTTACAATGCTTCCAATAATATTGAATAATGATATTAATTGTATAACATCGTACTTTATACTGACGTAGGATACACAGAGATCGTTCCACTGGTTTTCACTTGTTTGGGTACAAATTTAAGCAGTATAGTCATTTTTCTTCTATCTTCTTATGAGTAGAAACTTTTAGTAAATTTGTGTAATAAATACCCATTTAGTTGCATTTTCTTTCAAAATTAGTGTCATGCGTTGAGTTAGAAGCGAATTCTGTCAATGTATAAAAATCGCTGAGCTGAGATCTCAAACTAATTTTAGTTCATTAATGGACATACATAAAGGAGTCATGAACTCATCTTATCAAGCTGTAGTCGCTATTCGGTGACCCTAATCTATAAACCATGTGACTGGAGAAATTAATCTATTGATTTAAAATTACCAATCTTGTGTTGTTGCAAAATACCAGCATAACTTTATATCTAAGTATTAGATTGAGTACACAACTCAGTAAATAGTATTTAGTTGTGGAATTTAATTACATTACTATTGGCTGCAGGCCGATACCTTCAGTACCACGATATATTGGCTATTTGAATCTGGCTGATAAATGTTGTCGCTTGAAAATAATGGTGTTTTATGAATTAGAATGACGAAATATGACTAAGTGTAATACGAGCACGAAGCCAGATCATTTCATAACTTCCCTCGCGATCTGTCCCGCGAGTTTGGCAAAGGACAGTTGTTCTGTGAACGCTCGTCGGCCGACAAACGTTGCCGCAGCGTTTATTTATTATCTAAATTACATTCAAATCAGTTAATCCGACTATGCATCAAATGGATACAACACTAATAAATTCATACTTGAAGTTAATTTATAGTCCGCAGTGTGACCGCGCGCTGAGACGCGATGCGTACCTTTATAGCTGCACCACGGAATATGCGGTGACATGGATTAGCACAACTCATCGCACCCGTATCCGCTTGTACCTTTCCAGTTAAATCTAATGTCCATTAACAAATAAATATTCTCTTGTTTATATGAAAACCGCGCCTCCTTTATAATATAAAGATCTATTCTCTGACATAGTTTAAAGCTTTGCCTTTGTTTACTTATTATGTAGTTTATTTTTCCTGTGTCATATAGAGGTATATCCAGAATAAAAAAGCCAATGCCTAAAGCCAATCGGCAATGTGAGTTGTTGCTTCTGGAGCTTAAAGCATGCCTTCAGAGACAAGGCTTTGTCGCGAGTAGTAGTCCGATTGTTAGCATTCAAATGTTCAATTGAGGCGGTCGTGTCTAGCTCTTTCGTCCTATATATTTGCTATTTTATATGTCGACAAAACTTGATTTATTTGATGGACAAAACTAGGAAGTAATAATTCACTCGAGCACCCACGTCCATCTCATTCTCATTTAATCTTCTGACATACGAGCAGACGCAATAATTGCTAAAAGATGCTAAGTATCTTTTTTTAATTCCACCTCACCATATTAATGACTGGACATATAAAAATCTTGTAACTTGTTATCTCGATTTTAATGAATGTTTGTTATCTCCACCATCTCGGACAGAAGATATCTTTGACTATCAAATGATAAATTATTATTTATTTCATTGACGATATCCTTATTTGTTAAATAACAAAATTATTCATTAGAATGTGGAAAAGAAGAACATAAAAATATCATAAAATACAAGTCTATATCTGCTCACATATCCTTATCGAAACGCACAAGTGGCGGCGCACGGTATTCCTACGCTAAAAACCTCTGTATTGATTCCTACATATAGTTATAAAATAAATAAACTAAATGTGCTGTAGTAAAAAATACTATAATTCCTTATATTTGTCTTTTGTTGAAAGAAAACAGTTTAAAGTGACATTAATTGAACAGAATATTAGTATATCAGTTAAATTAAAACATTTCGGGAATAAAACAGCAACATTAAAATAACGGACACGATCCGCGAGCGGCCGCTTGCTGGTGATTTAAGTGGCCACATACTACGTCTGAACGGATGCCGCGTCGCCAAATATTTCAACTCATTAATTATCGATGAGTCTCCGCGCTACCGTTATCAAATATATCCAATACTTAAATAAAACGATAGAAACTAAATTTATGTCTTTTGCCACTTTCGAACAGACGGTCCTAAATTGTATCTTTTAAGTTATGCAAAGTGTTACATTTAAAGTTAGCGTGCTAATATATTTGGCACGATGACTTCCGGTAGCTTATTAGTCGGAAACACGGTTAAGATGGGAAATACAAACTGTGCTAAAAGAGAGAGAAAAGTGTCGCGGTAAATCGCTGTGACTTGTGCTGCTACAAGGTGCTTATCATTAGAATTAACGATTTACAATAGCGCCGCGGCCGAGACTCGACATTCTCCAGTCGACATGTTTATTAGCGCGACCGAAATATTGCTATAAATAAATTAAATATCACAAGTGACCAGCACACTCGAGCAAGCCAGCCGCTAGACAATCGGTTAACGTGGTAGAGCCAGCAACAACAACAGTTGCACGAATGGGCCGGCTCGACCGGTGAAATACCACGACCTCACAGAAGACAGGCGTCAAGTAGTATCCTGCGTTTCGTCTGATGAGTGAGGTGCCGGAGGCCCAACTTTGATCTTCTTTCTCTTTCGACCCTTTTTTAACTAGGAAAGGATGGAAAGGGGAAGAGGATATGACAGAGGAGGGGATCAATAGGAGAAGGAATTATCCATTTCCTGTTGATCCCTTCCTCTGTCTTTTAAAGGTAGGCAACGCACCTGCAACTCTTAGATGTTGCAGGTATCTATGGGCATCGGTCACCGTTAGGTGTACCAGTTGCTCGTTTGCCAACTTATAGTATAAAAAAAAAATCGGTAGCCGACGGTTCGTACAAAGTCGTATCTATCGCTTTGCGTGTCGATCGCTTAAACATTTCTTCAAGTTGTCATTTTTCTAAAAAAAAAAAATATCGTGAATACAATATTGACATGAGTCTATAGGATATGTTTTTTCTAGCTTAGAATTGTGGAAGTTATCGATTCTGAGCTCTCCAATACAAGCCAAACACTAACACGTATATACTTAATATACAATTATTGAATTAAAAATAACTTCAAGTTACACAGTATTACTTGGTTGTAAGGTCCGCTAATATTTTTTTAGTCCGAAGCAAAATTTTCCCGCTAAGCTATCGATTTTTAGTTAACTATTATATTATATTAGTATACCGACCGTTTTTAAACCTATTCATTATGCAAACTATAACTCTTATTAAATGTGACTTTAAGCCAGTAAATAGTTCCCAGCAAAAGTGGTCAACGTCAGGTTTCTTTAGTTGACTGAGCGGTTAGGTTATTGCGAAAAATGTCTTAGGTCTTAATCTACTAATGGTCTATTCTCAAAAAAAATAAATAAAAATATTTCTTAAAGTTTATTAACAAAGAAAAATATCTCGGTTTATTCTTTACCCCTTCAACAGTTACAAGCCATGTTCTAGAATCGTGTTGTATTATTTTACAATATTTATGAGTCTTTGATGTCAACAAATTTTAAGTTCGCTCGATCATTCGCTTAACCCCATTCTAGGAATCGCGGAATCGTTATCGATGCCCTATTCAATAACCGTTTCGCATCGATATATTGTTATTGCTGACGTGAGTTACCGATTCGGAGATGGCAATAGAAACAATCGAATAAATATCTGATGGAATTTATCTTTATTTTACATCTAGCCGGGCTACGAGCTATCGGTTGACGTTACGACTGACGCTCACGAGCGGCCGCAGTGTCGGCAGACGATCATTTGCTAGACCGATTTTAATCCACTAATAAAATGTACGATCACTCCACGATACTAATTCCAACGATACGATTTCCTCAGCGTTTGCTTTTTGTTATGTTTCCTTATGATTGGAGACAAATACCTGTTAATGTATTTTAATTGTAATCGACAATGTTAACTGTTAATTAAATTGAAACCGCTCAGTTACTATGAAAATAAAATTTGATAAACGTTGAGATACTATGTCTTAAAATAAAAATGAGCTACCTAATCGCAGCTCCTGCTATAATCGTTCCTCCCGTAAGTCATTAGATTTATTAGAGTATTAGAATTCTATTTTAAAATACTTCTTTGATTTCTTTGCGACAAAACCCCATTAAAACAAAAAATCATTGCTCTTCTGCATGATTTGATAAAAGCGGCTATTAATTTGACTTTTTCAAAGTGTTAAAAACAAACACTAGGATCTTTTGAGAAGCCATCAGTATTGCCATGTTAGTGCGCTCGGTCCGGATCTGGTGCGACGCAGTTATTTGATGTGTATTCCAAATGTGAGAGGAATCGGTCGCATCGGCGGCCACTAGATTGATGTTAATGTTCTTCTCTACTCAACCTGAGCCATTTTAAGTGTTCCCAGATTGATGGGGGCGACGTCGGGGCTCTAAAATGACGCTTTCCAATAAACCAACTCATTAATGTTGTTATAATGTATGAAAATATTTCGAATTTTATTAAATTATTTGATGCCTCAGTTAGAATTGTTAGATATTTAGTTTATTTGCAAATTAACATAAACTTACAATATTTATAGAGGTAATAAATCACTACATACTCATATTTATTACTGTACTATATCCCCCAATCAACCGTGTAAAAGAGTTGTAAAGTTAAACTCTAACTATCACGTTTGGTTTTATTTTAATTGTATTGCATTTTTATTGCAATAAGTTTAAAAACGTATCTGTGACGAATAAAAATTTATTTGGTGCAAAATCTCTTTTTTTTCTGTCGTGCGTCATATTAATTACTCAGGAAACGTTCTAAAAGTATTTCGTTAGATTTAAACGCGGCTTAAATCAGAGAGCGCGCGGACATCTTTATGTGTTTTGTTGCCGAATCTTTATTAAGTTTCTATAAACTGGTACTTTACTGTCTTTCAGTTGTATTTAAAAGAACTTATATTTTAAAAGTAGATCTTAACACAGTTTAGATTTAACGACTCGCTCCTACCCCATTCGCGCTGGATTATGTTTACGGTTTCCGTCGCACTCAGGGTTTTCGTGAAAAAATGCAGCTGCGATGATTATAACAACAAATACAAAAGCAGCAAATACGTAATCCATGTAGATAGTATTAGGATCCATATAGGACAGTTAACTGCAGTGATAATGGTTACTTTGTATAGTTAGTCTCGTTCATTTAGCTTTCTGTTTTCCTCACCTTTTGGTTCTATAATCTGTTAACCTGTGCGCAGGCTGCCGCGGGCCGCAAGCCGGCGCAGGTAGCGACCTCGCAGGCTGTTTGACTGTAACGCGCCGCGACGCCACCACGTTCCTTGCTCGGGTATTTCGTATGGTACAAGTCAAAAGAAACTTATGAGACTTCAACTTTCTATTTAGTTACATTTTCATAAAAAAAAGAAAACTAACAGATTTGTTTTGAATTTCTAATAAATAAATTAATTTTATAAAAAATGTTTAATATAATTATTATAAAGTTAATAAATTTTATCAAGAAATAAATGGTTTTTGTCAAATTATTTTTTTTTTGCTGAATGCGATTGAATACTTGTATATTTTATAGATTGAATTAAAGGTATAACATGTAAATAATAATTTAATAGTTCCGCTGTCCTGTTACAACTTGCGCTCACATCAACGCTCGATAGTTGATAAATTGTATCAATAACGGAGGCGAGAGACGTCGGGCGCCTTCAGTAGTGTTTACTGCGTCAGATGCGCAGCAAGACGCTTAGTTCGAGGTGACTCCATCGGTTCCGTGACGCCGACCGCAGCCGATGTGCTGTTGGTTCAATTTACTCTCTTACTACCTTAACTACGTTTAGAACGTTAGTACGAATTGACTTTGTCAGTATAAATAACTTACTTTCGTTGATTCGATTGACTGAAATATAATTGGCCATCCCTCACACGTTTATCATACTATTCAGATCATATTACTGCCTGCCTACTCTGATGAAATAATATCTTAAAATTTTACACCTTTGGATTACAACCTTGACTTATTTGTGAACACACTTTCTCTGTACTACTGTTTGTCCTTAAACCGTTTAAAACGCAAGGTGTTTTACACGCCGCACAGTCAGCTATCACGTCGCCCTGTCCCGTTAGTGAATTAATTGGCGGGATTGATGCGTGCACCGGAGTGACAGGTGCAACAGCCGGGCGCATTTACATAGAACTTGTTGTTCTAACTATTTACCTTTGAACTGACAAGCAATGCAAACAGCATTAAGCTAAGGTAAGTATTAATCACAATGACAGAAATAAATTCCTTTTATAAATGTTGTTTTAAACAGAATTTATTATACTCTACTGAAGTCACAATTAACATATGCACGCACACTAGTGCTATTGATAAGGAACATGAAGTAAAAATTTTATATTTTTTTATAAACATATTGTTATATATTGTACATTAATTTAATTTTTATGTAATTTAGCTTTTTCAGCATTTAGTCAATCACCTCGATATTCTTACTAATCAAAGCTATTATAGTTAATTCAAAAACCAAACTATAGCATCAACAATGGCCACAACGCATTAGGACGAGCGGACGATGATCGGTTAATTGTTTGTCATTTAGTTGTTAGATCAAAGTGCGGGTCGCGGCGGCTGAACTATCACGCGCTGTATAACTCACTGTCGCCGCCGTGGCATTTGCTGTCCGCGGACGATGTATTGCGACACGCCTCGCGCCTCACCTGGTGTAGGCAGAGAGCTGGACGAGGAGATCTTTGATCTCGAATGCTGCCGTTGAAAGTGATTAGTTGTGCATGAATGATATTTGAAGTACAAAAAAGGTGTCGTCTTTTATGATGCATACTCGTACATGGATCGTTCATCATTCCTCTTCTTTTCTATTAATATAAAAATATTATTAGGTTTTAAGTAATATTATAATTCAGTAGAAAACATTAAATCAAATAATACTTGCACAAATTCATTCCCTAATCCTCGTGGCTCTATAACGTATACTCATGACGGTCACACTGAACGACGTCGTTGATGAGTTACTGTTAAACTTGGAGCAGATCAATCTCGACGCCGCTCGAGTCACTGTCTCGTACGATTACTTCAGCGAGAAGACTAATGGAATCAAGACGGTGACGGAGGGGAGTTGCGCAGAGGGAGGACGGGCTCACAGGGATACCTGTGGAGGGCCACTTGTTGCTAGCTATTCGTCCTACGTAACATCTTTTAATAATATTTACCTCGAGGAAAGGGATTTAGTCGAAACTACAGAAATATATCTTCAAAGTTAATAATACGTGGTATAGGGTACGGAATGAGACAAAACTATTCATGTTGTTTTCGTAGCAACATAATATAATTAGAAATGAGTATTGCACTACTAAAATCAATATTTTTTACCGCCTGATATAAACTTGTCATAGTCATTAGCTTAAAATGTTGTTTGAAATGACTTGCAGGAAATGTTACAAAGAATGTTTTCTTGCATAATTATGCTGTGATTCATTGCATAAATTACTGATCAATCGTTTGGTAAGTAAGTGGCATAAATCGTAAGAACATCTCGCAAATTCGCAAGCTATATATTCACGCTACATCGTCAGTGCGTTGTCTAAGTTATTTATGACGCCATTACGCGTCATGTACAGGCTGGATGACCGGTTCCTTGGCCTTCCATTTACCGTAAAGACGCCGTCGCCAACACCAGCACCGCACCGCATATCTCTGACACAATAAACTCGATCCGATCACGGAACTGGTGGTTTTTGTTAAAGTAAATGTTTTCTACGTTTAAACAAGGGGTCATTTGATATGTTGTCAGTTATTTGACTTGAGATATCAGTTAGTGGGAACTAGTTGAAAGCAACTCGCTGTTAATGAATTGTTGAAACGAAATTCCACTTATAAAAATCACGATCGCAACATCTTACTATTGAAGTACTTTGTCTTCATCTCATGTGGTTTTGGTTCCATCATCACAATGAACATTACTTGTTTAAATACTTTGTTTGCCGCAAAAAACCAAGACTTCTGAAATAATTAACTGATATGGGGATGTGTAAATCTTATATCGAGTAGCTTATTATTGCAGTAATCATTGGGCCGCGATGAATTCCCTGTGCGCGCATCTCCGGCAGGGCATTACAAGGTCCGAGCAACAAGGGCGCAACACGAAAAACATTAACTCCCTAATAAGTACAGAGCGCCGTAATGAAATCCCGACCGGTGGACGATAATCGGCGATTTCGCAATATAATTTATAGCGAGTAAACGGTCCTGGGAGCGCGGGATGCGCATACGCAGCAATAACACAGCCTATTATCTTGCGCTCAGGTTTCGACCGGTGGCACACCGAGTATTACTAACATTACATACTCGTACTACCCTCTCTTGACTCGAGTAATTGTTTAGATATTATTATATCATAAAGTTAAAAAGGTATTAAACTCAATCGCTTTAATAATTTAATCGCTATTTACAGTTGTAAATAAATATACAGACTGCAATTTCATTAAACATCAAATAAAAAAAATCATTATGAATCTTAGACATTTATGTGCGTACTACTTAATCTCATATAACATACTATGATATTATTTACTAAGTATAATCAAATAAAAGATAATTGTAATGATTTTTATAATAGATTCAAGCTCGGTGCACACCAGCCTCACGAAGGCTCTTATTACGCGTACAGTGCGTTGTGCGTCGGCGCACGGCGGAGGTGCGTCTTATCGTTAATTACCGATTCAGTGACGGCGCCGGTTGCCGGAGTGATTTACCGGTGCCCTATGTGATATAATTTAGCCTTATTTCAATTAGATTGCTATCGGCGCTTAAAGGCCATTTTATTTAGAGATTGTAGTAAGTGTTCGATATTTTATAGAGTTGAACTCGTGGCGACACATTGCCTGCACTGAGGAACATACCGCAATTCATCATACACGTTGAAAAGACAATTCTGTTTCACGATCTTAATTAAATAATTTTATACACAAGTCACTGAGTGTCAGTGGCAAGTCAATGAACCTCTGGACTTCCAACTTTTCACTTGTAGCATATTTGCGATATTCGGGTCTGAGGTTGTTTCTCATTTAAAGTATTCGTAAAACTTTTAAGACGACACTGTCCGATGGAAGTCCGTTACAACTATTGACTTGTGTAAGGCTAATATCGCTGCAGACAATCTTTATAAGTCGCCGTGTAATTGCCCGCGACGGACCTTCTCCTAACAATAAAATAGAAATAAACGCGTTTTTAATCCGAACAACAAACCCTGTTTAATCTGTCGTGATCGGCGGCCGAAGTAATCTGGCGCTGATCGGCCGCTCTTTCATTACCCACATCCATTCAGACCAAATCTTGGCATAAAGGAGGCATTGTCTTCGACGCGATTCCGTTGGAACGCTTTGTTGGTGCGCGGGGAGCGGGGGGGGGGGACGCGGAAATTAACGTTGATGCCTTCTGTGTGTTTGTACATTTTTTTTATTGTTAGTTGCCTACTTAATTTCAGATGATGTCGATAAATACGTCCGTATTTTTTCGATTTTCATATTGAAAGCTACGAGAAAAGGCAAACTAGAGATTAGAATGCGCGCCGCATAAACTTCGAGAATGAGGAATATTTTGCAGGGTGTGTTGAAACAGATGCTGTTTTTGTATTATGATGCATAATTTTGGTCTGGTGTGCCTCATTAGCGTAGATGCACCTTGTGAAACAATTGATAATCATTTTTTTGTTTTTTTTTTTGTTTTTATGTACTGATCCGCGTCAGTTAAAATAGTAATTCCGTTGTGTCCTTCCTTTATGCCTACATAGTACAATTTTCTAAAACTATCTTAGTGCTCAACTAAATAATAAAACACTACTCTAGATCAGTCTATTTTTGATTCTTAATCAAGAGATGTCGCTGTCGTTCAAATCCGGTAAAAGGTCATCATCATTAAAATAATTCATTAATTCCTATGCGAGAAATATTTATTACAGGGATCGATGGAATTTATCCTAATAGATTCATATGATGTGATAAGCCATTATAGACTCTCAGTAGTTCATAATAAGATCTAAATTGCCGAGCGAAGTTTATTCAGAACCATTTTACGAGCTATCTTTGTACATTAATTCATCTAACTTACGACACACTTATCGGATATGATGGCTGGGAATATAAAGATGTTTATACAATTGTAGTCGTTCCGAAAGGGATTTATTGCGCGGCCCGGTCTGGTCCGGACCGAATGAGATAATGTTATTGTCACATGCGGCTTCCTAGTTCGAACGGTCCAAAAGACAACGCCTGCCTCAACATCTCGCGGCGATCTCGCAGAGGCGTGGCGCGAACTTAGTAAAGTTCAAATTCTAAATTACTAGTTTGAATGTCGAATACTATTCGTGATTCGTGAAATGGTAACGAAATAATTTACAATATCAGCCAATGTTATGATGAATAATAGCGAATTTTAGATAACAGGAAGAGACATGACAAAATTATTACCTCGTCGATACCTGAGAAAATGATGGAAGTCTTATCTAAACCAAAAAGTAGACAGTACAATTTTGAATGCATTGATGTTGATATAAATCCGGCCAACATTTTTTTCACAGTTCAAGAACATCGCCAACGCAAGTTTTAAATTATTTTTTTTTAACATGAGCAGTCCAATCCTTTTCGAACCAAAAGTTATGAGAAAACAAACGAATCTTTCATGACAATTTTTTTTTCAATAGTTTTAAGTCAGGGATGAAAATAACAGGAACTTTATTCCATGACATTCTTCATAGTTCATCCCGATTCATATGTACAATGAATAAAGAACACCACAGGCAGCCGTGGCCTGTGACCAGGATCTGAATAATAAAACCGGATCGCCTGCTACAAGTATACTTATTAGATCGCCGCTCACAGATGGCATTATGTCTTTATCTAATGGCACTTGATCCATATTTATGGTGTGTCGGTGTGTTCGTTTTGTGGACGTTACCGGACGCCTCTCTCGTCCTCTGAGCGACCTCCGCTCGTCCCAGATCTGTCATCGCTCCCATTATATTGGAACAAGTTTGTCTCTTGATTTGGTCATTTTGTCGCATTCATGACTATTTTTCGTAGCCTTTAATGATTTACCGAGTTACATTAAAATCGATCGTTTCACTAAAGTATTCATTTTGTCCTTTTTTACAAAACAAATGTATGTTTTCGTCTCGCGCTCGCTCGCACAACGTACATATATCAAATGAATTAATTGTGACAGGTTTCGAAATCCATATGCAAATTCTTGTTTTAATTAAGTATCTTACTTAGTCCTTAGATACTTTGAAATGTTTTATTATTAATATATCGCAAATTAATTGCAGATAAGAAATGTCTGTAGTCTTAACATCATTGTCAGACGAATGAAGTGGTGCCAGTCTGGTATCAGAATTGTATGGAAAATTGACATCAAAGATCCATATTAACAAAGACATTTTTGAATTTAAAGAACTAAATAATGGAATCCAAAAACAAGTGACGCGGTGCATGTCGAGCATGTAACCCCATTTGTATCGTGTTTATTACGTGCACGCGTTGTCGGCAACTTATCATTCGCCACTTGAAGCGCTGCATACAGCGCTGTTAGTGCTGCGTCGTAATAAACAAGGTCTCATCATGACGGGCGCCGAGTCCATCCGTGGGACGGCGACATAGCTCGCCCACGCCCTCAGTTCCTCCTCGAAAGCCTTTCAGTAAGCTACGCTAAGTGAAGGTTGACAAGCGTCGTATATTTCAATTTGTACTGCTTGTTGTTATTGTAGGACCTTTTTTGTTTTATTGTCCGGCTTTATTTCGCCTGCTTGTTTTTATGTACATCCAAACGTTTATTACCGCGTTTGATCGGCTACGCTTCTTACAAGGCTGTGGTGTAGGCTGTCCTAGTTTCTACGTATTTCAATATTATCTGTCGTATAAAATAATCACATCATTCATGCCCCTTACTATGTATTAATAACAATCGATTTTTGTTTACCTATTTTAAATGTGAGCTTTTACTTTATTTATACGGCGGGGACCGGGGAGTGATCGAACCAACATAAAATGTCCTTGTTTTACTAAAATAACAAAACTGTACGTCTATAAATGATACCTCAGGCGAAAATCAAACCCAGTTGTCTTTTGAGTAAATCATATTAAAACGCAGAGTCCTCCGGCCGTGTGTGTCTGCACACATTACATAGTCCCGACAGTAATAAGTCAACGTTAGTTCGACAATCAGCACCGTTTGTCACGGCGCGCGCAGTAAGGGTCCATAAGTTAATAGGTCCAAGTAGCCGCGCTACCTGCGCGTGATAGGGGCGGAGAACGCGCTAAATCTTGCCTTTTTCCCGCACCAACCTTATCGCAAACTCATCGCTCCGAGCCGCAGTAGTGACACATAATAATGCTGCCTGATAAAACTCAAGACGCCGTTTGATTGCCTCGCTCTGCAACATCGCGTTCAACCTATGCTTTATGACAACGGCGAATGACAGTTTTATGTTTGTTAAACGGTATTAAACGTTCAAAATTACAGGTATTGATGAAAACCTACAAAATTACCTATATTACGGCGGCAAAATACATACAAATTTTAAAATACACATTTCAAACTTGCATGTTTTGGAAAATCACTAATCGAATGTCACCTTTGGTGTCTTGAAGTTTAATAAAACAACAACAACTTGTTGCTTATAAAATGTTCCCATTCGTGTTTGTCGCGTCTTTTGACAATTTAAATACATACTATTTTATTACTTTGCCTATTGCATTATGTATAATCAAGTATTTACGCCAAGCTGGACGTGTCTTTCCTTTCCTTTTTTATACGCCAATAACATAACGTGTTTATGACGATTTGACTGTACCTGTAAGATTACACCTCGCCCCGTCGCCTATGGACAGATTTAAGTGGAATTTTACATTTGCGAGGACTATATCGCAATAAAGTACGTCACTTATCTGAATGGCCGTCCGTGCGTCGCTGTGTTATTATAAAATCAAAACCCTTTGAAATCGCCCAAAGAACACAAATAAGTTACACCCACGGTGCGGGGCGGCGCAAGTGAAGAGCGCGCGAGGAAACGTCGAGAGAAAAAAACGTGTAAAAGATTATTAGTTTTTAATTAATTTAAGTATTAATTTTATGGTTTATAATGTATTTTGATATATAATTTACAGATAATACCGCCATTAGATAGGAAGCCAGCGTGCATCAACGTTAGAGGTGTTACGTAGGAAAAAGAGTTGGGTTAATCGTAGCAGAAACAAAAAGAGAGTGGTGGCGACGAGTTTCATTGGCGAATTTTATGTAATTAATATTATTTTTTATTAACACTCGATGTCTATAAATAGCTATCATTGTTGTGAATAAATTTAAAATGTAATCTCAACTTTAAGTAATGCATACTGAAAAAAAAGTTAATAACCCGCTAAGGCTTGTGCATTACGACGATAGTCATATTGCACGTCAGATAACTGAGCGTGCACAGTGAGCGGCACAAATGCTCTGGTGGCATGAAAGACACGGAGCTACGGCCGAGACTCATGCGCGACAGGACAGCTCAGATTGACGTAATGGCACCGTAGTAATATTTTAAAATGTGACGTTTGTTGTGACCTGCCATTATCGAAAAAACGCAAGAAGTCGGGCTTGCCTTAAATGTATATTTGCATAAAACCGTTAAATAGTTGTTTAAAAATTGCGACAACTATTCCATACATAGGAACTTCTGTCAATGAAAAATAAGAATAATAATTTCATTTTTATGGCCTGCTAAACGATACTTCTTATCAGACCGAAGTTATTGATCGGATTTAAGCTTGAAAACGTATTGATTATTGTTGTTTACATAAAATCTTACAAACTTTGTACAGGAAATCCTTAATACACTTTTTAAACAGGTAACTGCTAATTTCAGCCAGCACTTGTTATCGTGTATCATCAATACGCAGACGATAGCAGCGCCACAAAAGTCCATTTCGGATAAACAGTTCCTTTTAGCTTGACAGCGGACATTTTAAAATCAAAAGTTTATTTTGATATTTGATTAAATCAACAACATTTGTTTTATCGAGTCGTATAACTCTGAGACGGCACACATCTTTTATTTTTTGTTGATAATTGGGACACAATGGTGATTATTTCTCTTGACTTATCTTGTTTTTTTGAAGATAAGCAATTATTTTCCATCAGTTGTCTCATCACGGAGCTGCAAATGTCAATGGACTAATTCGAATTAAATTAGCATTTAAAGACACATCGTCCGAGATTCACGTTTTTGATAAGCATTTATACTTTTTGTTATAAATATTCAAAATTTTGTTTTATTCACATCAGTCATCCCGCTGTATTTGCATATCACTTGTATATAGCCTCAATGTCCTGGCGACTTACGCTGTCAGGTGCATTCAACACAACAAAGTGTATTTCCTCTTAACGCAGAAATGTGACAGCTTTACCTTAGGCCCGCTAAACTCAAACTAAAATCCCTAAGTTTCCGGTGAGGTTATAAGTCGAACGCATATTTTCTATGTTTTTTTTTTAAAGGGACACTTTAAATTGTGCTTCACACATAGCATACATTGCATGTGGCTGCCGTCGACGTCATGTCACCGAGTCGTAAGCTCGGAACTTATGAACGACATTTTTAACCTTACAACAGGGAAACCCACGCATTTTTTCTCTTACTTTTATTTTCATTCATATTTGTTGCCGTACGACAAATGCAACAAAATTGAACCTTGTGGACAGTCTTTTAGGATTGCGTTTAAATCTACACATTTAAATCTAAATTAATTTAATTTTGGTATTTTTGATACTTAATTAGCGATCTGTCTTTTATCGTATTCATAAAATACCTTTTTAATGCAAAGCTTGTGAGCCACAGTTCGTGTGAAATGTTCTTCGAATAAATTTGATGAGTAATCGTATGGTTTATTTATTTCTTAAATATATTTATATAAAAATTTAATACGAATTCTTAAAGTCCTAACAATTCTTTATTTTCTGTTTTTTTTTGTAATAATTACAATAGAATTCGGCCTTCTGCTTTATGATGACGCGTAAACATTATCGCAGCCCCACCACAGGCTTTCCTTCTCTTTTCATTAAACATGTACGTAATTCAGAAATTGATTCCGAAGTATAGTAGGATAGAAGGTAGACATTAAATGAAAATAATTCGCATCGGCAGTAGATCTAATTAACTTCTTCAAGTGAAAAGAGTCTTAAAGCTGTATGTGTGGGTGGCTGTGTGAAGGCTGCATTTAAAAAACTAGCGCATCCGGGACCCGCAAGGAGGGTGGGGAGAGGGGACTCCTCGGGACGTATCGAATCCAATTACCTCCGCTCACATAATGATGTTAAGGAATTATTGCTATTAACCGATGGATGTCGCCTTGAGCGCAAGACGTGCTTAAAAGAATCTCTATAGATTCCTTTTAAAGGCTCGCTCATTTTTAATTATAGAGCATTGCTCGGCTTTGTTCAAGATATCGCTCCTGCTTCATTCGTTCTTTTTGTTCTTTTGGTAACATGTGTGTTACATTATTGTTTTATATCCTTAAAGTACAACAGCTATATAAGTATGTATCGGGACGTACGTTATTTTTAAAGTCTACAAAGCACGTCGCGGCTGATGGTTTTGTTTTAAATTTGTTTTGATTATCTCATCGCATTTGTTAGAAACACCTCGTGACTTATTTTACAGGTTATAAAGAATCGCAAGACTGTTACAAAAGTTATGTTAACTGTAACGGAAAACGTTTGTACTAAAATTAATTTACGTTCAGGTTGTTTTTAGGTCAAGTGTTGGTAAAGGTTTAGTAAACATATTGGCTGGGCGTAACTAAACAAGTGATTGTTTCCTCAGTGCGGCTTCCAGTGTCGAGGTCGCTGTCGGCGGCGGAACAATGCTCGTTGCTGGTCGCGACGCGGTATGAGACGTGTCGCGTGCGCTGAACCCGGGACAATTGTTTGCGTCGCACGAACTCGCGAACGAACTAATGTTTGCGCGAACAAAAGTATTTCAAAACTCCTTCCGAAACGATGCTCATAATAATCATAATCAGATAAAACACAACCATTACTAGACATATCGATTGTCACAAAGATCTACTCCATCTTGTGGAAGGTCTGTGCGTCTGTTACGTTATTACCATTCCAGAACCTTTTGGCCCTGTTTTGTTCTCTTTGCGGTACATATTTTTTACATAAAGCAATACAAGTCTTCTGGATTCTCGCTTCCTAGTAGGACACATCGTTATTTTTACAAACAGTAACGGCATATTCTACTAGGAATTACACAATCCACTCACCTTTTGCGGGTATTCTGATGGAGTACGTAAAATTGAGATTAAAAAAGAAATACAAAAAATGAAACGCGCGCGACACATGATTTGCGATTCAGTTAAAAAACACGGTTAATCGTCCCGTCCTCTCCATCCACCTCATAACCGATTCATGGCGAAACGTGGAGGGCCCTCGCCCCGGCTGTCCCCGGCTGGGTATTAACGATTCAACAAACGGACGCTGCAAACAAATACAAAACCAAAAGACCTCTTACGTTCAGACAATCAGCCGGAGCCGGCTGCGGCTTTCCATTAATCTGTCTTCAGTGCGACACAGCACCAATAACTGATAATTCATAGCGCGACACACGACCGGCCGCAGTGTTGTACGTTTGAGTAGGTGTCAATGATGTTAGTACAATTTTATAAACACAAAAAGGCTGTGATAAATGTAGTGGTTAATATTTCAACTGAAGACGATAGACAGACTGATTTGATACATTTATATCTAAAGATATCAAAGTTGTTAATAAACATTCTTTCGGTAGTGTACGTCCCATTTTTTGTGTTATATTCCACCTGTGTACATAGTTGAGTGATTGTTGTGTGTACAACACCTCGCAGGCTCTCTGCTATCGCTGGAGCGCCAACAATAGGTTGTTTGTAAATCACAACCGACCCGACTGCGCCGACAGCACTTGGCCACTGATTACAACGTATTACTAACGTACAAAACCTGTTGAAGATACTAATCTACATTTTATTACGTTATGGTTGAATTTAACAAATTCGTAGATTTTCTTAATCACTGTCGTCGTAATATGATAACAAGCAAAACAATTAACTAGTATTCATAATTTAAACAACGCACATATTCGAGGTCCATTACACTTTGTGGTAAGCGATAGACTTCTACAGATAGAGACATTTTATATAGCTAAGAAGATATCTGAAGTTACTGATGAATTTGAATTTTGGAAATCGCTTTATATGTAAAGTCATATTTCAGTCAATTATCATGATGCAATTGACAAAAAAAAACGACGATACAAACGAGATAATAATAAAAGAAAGTAACCTGTGCGGCCGCGACGTTTGGTTGATTGTAAATCACAGGAATATCTTTTTTCGCGGCGCCTATTTCAAATTAACCTATAACTTATGCGAACCAATTAAATGTCTGCTCCGATTGTGCGCACTCGTTTAGTTTCGTGATCTCCAGTGGCGCGGAGCCGATTCTGTTATAAAATATTATATATTCATTCTTAATAAATTTTCCTTTTTATGTCAAAATATTTATATTTATTCAATGAAATTATTATTTTTTTATTTTAATGACGCGATACTGAAAGCAATAACTAATAAATAACTAAAAAATTATTGATAATTTTTAGTCTTGAATAATTTAGTTCTGATTTTGCCATTACAGTTTTTGGTTAAAAAAAATTATGGTAAAATATCAACTCATGGAAAAATTCTTGATATAATTGTAGATGTTGAAGTCTCCACGGACGCTTGTGTTCCGAGACGTGGGGGCCACCTGCATTTTCTTTTTCCCCTTCGTCAGTCCGAAATGAAGTAGCTACGTCCATACGTTACGACGGAAGTGGACAGCCGGAGTAAAATGGCCGCCACGTCGCCTTCCCCCCACTCCCCCTGCGGCCCACACCCTGCAGGCTTTAATTAAAGGCCAGTATAAGGTTTTAACACGTCTCTACCTTTGATAGGTTCTTGTCTCGTGTCTGAATTGAAAGCTCTCTTTTTTCGTAGGAGCCGAAATAAGGATTAAGGGTGGGGTCGGAAAGGGTTGAGTGTTTTGTTTGATGTTTTGTTGCTTCGATCGCTTCGGAGTTAGATTAGTGGATGTTAAGTGTGCGGGAGTCTCTCCCGAGCTGCCCAGGCGGCCCGGCGGCCCGGCGGCCCGGCGGCCCGGCTGCGGCCCGGCTGCGGCCCGGCTGCGGCCCCGGCTGCTCGTGTGCTTCTTTCATTATCAATAATTAAGAGACGTTTCATTGATCGTCTGGTTTTAATTTCTTTTATTTTTAAGAATCTGATTGAAAACACACATTTGTAGTTTTTAACTTTGTTTTGTTTTTACTGCACTCAGCAATACATTGATAATACAAATTAGTATGGAACTAATTATCCTTGATTTTATTTTTTTTTTAATTCAATCGTATTTCTAATAATCCTCCACTCTTCTTTTGTTTAAACATTTGAACCTTCTCAGTGGTCACTTACTTGTGGGTGTTACCCTTATACTGTACAAAGCTAGTACCTATGTAAGAATTTCGTTGCTTCGTACAGATAAGTTAATCGGGTGTTGCTCAGGATTCTGTACTTCAATTTCCCCGTGAACATAATACCGCCACGGGTAAACGAACGTATAACTTGAACGACTCGTCGGGTTCCACCCAATAATATTTTACACATTTTATATGGCAACATTTTACTCTTGATGTTTTCTGTTACAGGTAAGGCAACTCTTATGATTATTCACTTTACATCGGTAAGTAATAAAAGGACATTTATCCTAAAGACAAGTAAAACTTAACGTCTCTTATAAATAAACTTGTAAAGCCTAGTTCGATATGACAGTTGTCATGTTATTCGGCTTTTATAACCGTTGTAAGTTTTATTCTTTATGTAATGGTGTCGGAAATGAGCGTGTAAGGCCGGAACATTAGTCACAGCGCGTTGCCGGACCCATCGAGTGACATTTAGTGAGTTGACCTGCGCCCACGCAGGCGCTCGCAGGCCGCTTGTACGGTAGCTCCGTAGTGAACAGCGCCATCTTTTGTACGATAAGCGTAACGACCGCCTTCATACAAAGCTTGTTTATATCATTTTATAGTTTTTATGCGTCGATTCTATTGGAAATGACGTGTCGAATAAGATGTTTCGTGTATTTGTCGCCGCTTCTCACTGAGTTGTGGCAGTGCATAGACATTGTTAATATTTTTATGGCGTTGTTAGTGCTGATGCTTGTTGTTACGGTATTGCCGATGTTTCGACATCAGAATATTACGTGTTACATTATTATTACTTCATTCTCTCTTAAACTTATGTACGATTTTAATGTACTAATTTTTCAATGCAGTTGAAATAAAGTTAGTGATCGCTATTCGTATTAAACTCAGTTAATTTTAAACTAACAAGACAAATATTGATAAATAACATTTATTTTTTTTAAAAAAAAGTCTACAGTTTATCATAATCATCACTACGTAATCACGCCCAGCTCTGGACATACCAATCACAAAGGACGATTACTGTCGCCCTCATCTAGTGGAAGGCCGCAATGAGTAAATTTAATTGTCAAAAAATCAAAAGTTCTGAAAAATTTTTTGTGGTTACAAACGATTAAAACTACCTGGATCGCATTAATTTATAACATCTGCATATATAATTTAGCGACAGAGGACGTTAGTTTAAAAGACGAGTGCGATAAGCCGGCACGAGTTTGCGACGATCTGCGTCGTGTCCGCGTCGCGGTCGTCACAGCGCCGCGTCGCCGATAGTGTCGCATATTGACGGCTCTATCGTACGCCGCCTGCCTCGAGCATGACGACTGTCACGTCTAGCAACACGTCGCGCTTTTATAATACCTCACGGGGATACATAATTTTCGTTTTTTTGTTTATTCTCTTAATGTAATCCAATAGGTATAAGGAAGTGATCAAGCAGAGGACCAACTCGGAGATTCTTGAGCCTACACTTCGAGGAAAGTCTGCTAAAAGAACATACTGTCAATCCTAAGGGCCCTCAGTGCTCTGCCACATCAAACTCGGTAAATTTAAAAAATGACAGTGACAAGTCCGGCACAAAAAAAACTAATTAAATTGTTATTAATTAGTCAAACGTTATTAAGTAACAATAAAAAACGAGTTATATATGTAAGTATTATACTTACTAAACTAACTCTCATTTTGCGGTTGTAAACGTTTTGTTTCATGTCCGCAGGTCCCCCACGCCCTGTTACATTAAGTTTAGTTAGTCTTACAGCTTTATTACGAGACAACACCTTGAGACGTACGTACTTATGTTATTAAGTAGGCCCATCTCACCTCAGCTGGATAACACGCAATATATCGATTGCGCGTTGACAAGTTAATCTATATGTCAAATGCCTCAGCGGGACGGCAGTGTGTACGTTGTAATTAGGACGCGGCGTATCTCAATATCGGACTTAGATATTGCTCATATCTTATCAATTAGACACAAAAATACGTATATCAAAGCTTTCTAAACATTTTTAGTAAAATAGATTACTCATTACATGTCTTCGTACTAATTTCCGATTTATAAAATATACTTGAGGCGTGTAGAGAGGCAGCGTCGGTACCTGGTCGTTGCTGTAGTGTTCACAGGCTACGAAATGTATGCTTCATACGGAACGTCGTCGAAAACACTAACTTGAAGTAGTTGTTTGATACATATGATAGATTGCTAGCATGCTATTTATATTGGATCTTTATGTAAAAAGATGTCAGGGAAATAAAGATCGATAATTGACATATATTTTCACGTGCAAGAGGTTGGTGCACTAAAATATTGAGTGGAGAGTCTACTATTATCTCGGAGACAAGTCTTACGTATTTAATTTCCTCTTCACTGACCTTATCAAGAGATAGTTATTATTTATCTATTTTGTAATCGTACGGCATTACATTTGTTCAGGTTCAGTTAATTCCGTATGACACGGCGCGGAATATGGCATGCACATTAATTTGACAACGCAAGGCATTACGACATTAAGGCGCGTTTACACAGCCCGCTGCTCGTGACACACTGACGTTTCGCCGCAAAGTGCGAGCGATGAGCGATTGAAAAGTTTTTTTGTTTATCTATAAAAGTAAACCAGACTGAGTAGAAATAGCTTCATCATCTGGGCCTACTTTTAATCAAAATTTATGTGAAATATTATACTTTATAGCTTTGTGTGATATTGATTGTGACAGGTTTTAATCGTTATACAAAACAAGTACTAATTGATTATCAATCTTACAGAAAGTTAACTAATTTTGTCAATTTAAAATTTAAAGTTACTTCTGCATTACGTTTTCATACTATCAAAACCAACAATAAATCGTGGGTACTTATCCGCCTCAGCATATGCCTTGCGCGGATTTCTAAGACGGAGACAATTGGCACGTCACCGACAGGGGGCAGACAGGGGGCAGGCTGCAGTGACCACAAATCACAAGACGACGGTCAAACGCCGGCCACTCCATTGCCGACCGCCGCTGCATTATCCAGACCCTGTGCTTACTGACAAATAAACAGACCCATTTAAGGCCTCTCCAAGCGACTCCAGTATCTAGCAATGAAAAATTTTATCGTAAATTTGTTGTAATTAGTCATTCAGCTGTCCCCAAATCTGGCTAAACAAATGTATTGATTTGTGTTTATTGCATCCAAATGGGGAGATAAAATCGAAAAGACTGCTGATATATAGTACACTTATAACTTGAAGTAATAATCAACCTAATATACAAGTAACAAACTTTTGAGCAACAAAGATACAGCAAGCAGACGTAAACGAAAAGAAATTAAAAGCCGCGGCGCGCTCCTGCCGGGGAAATAACCTGTAAGATAAGACGCGCGAACTAAATACAAAACTGAAACTTAACCCCTCAAAGCCTTGTAAACCTCCGCGTGCGTCCCGCGGCGGTCATCTCATAGAATCACTGCAAAGACTTGCATAACCGAGTCTGAAGGGGACGGCAGATGGGTGTTGGGTTGGTGGGAGTGAGACAGCGGTGGTTTTGCAGTTGTCATAATTTCGCCTGGTAGGCTAATAATAAAGATAAACCCGGCGCGGAGGGGCCCGGTCCCGCTATGTTTACTGCTCGAATAGTTTTTGTTCAGTGCGGCTTTCAGATAGATTTTTGGTTTATTTCTTGGAGGAAGTTCATTGAAAATATACGTGATACTTTATTCAACAATGGCATCGTACTAGATCAAGTGTTTATAATATTGATGACAAATAAAAATATTTAAGTTGAGTTTCAGTTACAGTAAAAGTGTCGAGAATTGGACAACACAGTTTGATTCAAATGTAGTAAAATAAGATATCGAAATGTAACTTGTTACACCGTGCGAGATGTGTTTCAGAGTCATAATCTTTACCTGTTAAATGTTAGCTAAATATAACGCGTAAGCACCCGCACCCTCTAAATCTGTCAAAGTTGTAGATATTCGTATCTAGTGACTTACACATTTTATGTCTTTTATTCCAGAAAATTAACTACTTTATAATACTGCGTTCGGTTGTACAACAGCTGCCTACTGACGATTTTGTTTCTGCAAACTTGTATCGAGTAATTAATGTAAATCGCCAGCGATAAAGTTGATAGTTTAAGATATCGTTAAATTTATGTCTCAAGCCGGAAACAGCACCGACGGAATTTACCAACACTTTGATTGTTAAAAGATATAGACTCTCACCTTAATAAGTGTGTAGCGATTTTTATGTTTTTTTTTTAACAGACTATCGTCCCTGCTAAAGATTTCGACAGGTTTTGTGTTTAAGTCGCTTAGTCTAAGTCTTTGCATAGACTGACTTAATGTAAAGAGTTCTAGCTAGTGAACTTCCGACCGTTACTTTACACGCGATAAATAGATCTCGTGAGACCTGAGCTCGGCTCGTTCAGTCGCTGTAGACAGCGTTAACCTATCACAGTATATCTTGTTTAGATACGTTGATGTTTAATAAAAAAACTTTACTGAATTAAAGTAGTATTATACGATATAATAATTGATTACGGAAAAAGATGGATTTGTCCTTTAATATTATTTTGTGTCCCGTCAACCTGTCAGTCCGTCAGCGACGTGACACGAAGTGACGCGACATTGTAACTTGATGTGACACATGTCCTCTCTCTCGCTGTGCGTACGTACGGCTGTCGTTTGTCACTTTCTTGTAGAGTAGCGGCGTAGTGAGCGTACGAACTGGTATCGCAATAATATACACAAAGAACATAATATTTTTTGATAATTATCTTCACTGGCACCGTATTTAATAAATAAATAAATATTATAGGCTTAATTTTGATAGATTTGTAACTACTTACGGCTTAGGAATGAATGTTCGCTTTTTCTTATAGTTTTAAGATTTTCAATAACTTACAGTATTTAATTTATGATTTATTAAAAAAAAGTTTAAATACAATAATCATCTTTATTTACGATTGCCTATAGCTTCCAGCTTGTTTAAGGCATCAAAGTTTTAAGTTTCCTATGAAATATAGTTTTGATAAACCCTGAGTTACCGGTAAGGGAACTACCTCGGGTGCAATTCAGCCGCGGCGAGCAGCTTGTGATGTCCATCATCCATGCAGCGCGCGCCGCCATATTTCTTTCATATAGCTCAAACGATAATTTACAAAATCGTTAGTTATTTGTGGTTCGTTCGGAGCGAACGTTGCTTCCAACAGTGCAGGAACTACAGGGCTGATGCTTGATATTATTCAATCTCAATATTTTTTACTTATAACCTTATATTGTGACGCATAGATAGTTTCTGATAGCGTACAAGTTTATATTTAAGCTATCTTTTACTAATCTACGATGATCAATAATATATAATAGTCTATTTATTACCACTTTAAAACACATGCACGTTAATTAGTTTTTAGACCAACTAATAATTAACTTTCTACATTTCCTTCGAAATCCACTGCTGGGCATGGTTTATTGTGAATCCCCTAGGTTTTATATGTTTGCTTTTACGATGCTTTTACAACACCAAATTGAAAAGAGTGTAGTAGAGATTAACAATATACGACTAAAGATTAAAACATATGAATAAATAAATAAAATAGCCTTTTATTCAGATCAACTTACCTAACTACACAAGTAATGAATAATTTTAGTTTAATTAAAACTATATAAATTATAAAACATATACGTGAAATTAAATGCACCTTATTAGGTTTAACTTGTAGATATAAAGACACGACACGACACGACAAAACTCGATAAGTGGCATGCTCGCTCTGACTCTGTTATGTTTTTTGGTTTACGTTGCCCTCTGAGAGGTGCCGTGACAAAATCACATTTGACGACGTGCATTACGCAAACACGCGCCTAATTAGAGCGCGTATTGAGCCAAATTAGCCGGCTTTAATTAATCAGGCAGCGCCGCGATTGGCCCTTGGAACACCTACGCGCACTTTCGCCCGCCTTAACCGGAAAATCATGTCCTGATGTTTAATTAGAGGCCCTAATGAATTCCATCGCGGGCCGCGGCCTAATTAACGGGCGCGCAGCCTGCGACAACCCTGCGTTGTAGCATCGCGACACAACAAGCTTGTGCGCGCTCTTTATACTTTGTTTGGACATATTTAATGGTGAAGTGTTTTGCGTAGGTTGCCGGTCACCTGTTGCATAACTCACCGGGGTTCCGTATGAAGATTAAAAGCCAGAATACTGATGTCTTTCAATCGTGGACCTTACTTACGCGATCGAAATTTATTAATGGCACACTTGGATATAATAATACACTTTAAGAGACTCGAGGTGAAAAATACACTGAATAATTGGTCGGTAATGTCTTGTTATGGTTGTCGATTCATATAATCTATGATTTAAATATTTTCATGTTTGTAACTTGTGATTGCATTATTC
>JAABKM020000027.1:8654058-8703114 GCA_016277805.2 Papilio aristodemus | reverse complement strand
TATATATTCGTATATTCGTAAACATTAAGCCGCCCGTTTCTAATGGCTTGTACTGTGTGCTTACTCAAGTCAGTGCTGTCACGTCAGCAACCTGCTCGTCGCGGATGTCGCGGCTGCGATGACAGGCCGCGACAGGATTGCGCCGCGCCAGTACCGTCGCTCCGCATCGTCTCTGTTTATTTCGGTGACTCAATGCTATCGACTGCTCACCGCGCAATGGATTGACACATAACGTTCTGCCACGTTCTCAATGAAGATTGATAGCTCTTAACAATGTTTCGTTGGTTCATTCACCCGCCCGAAGTATTTCTTAGTAATTATTTAAATACAAATTATGCGAAGTGTAACAAAGTGGTATTTATTTCATAGATGATGATGAACTAACATAGCTTTATTTTTCTAGTGAGCGACACACTTGTTAGAACGTAGACGACTCGAAATAGATTTATCCAAATTTTAATACATTTAGTTATTATCAGCAAGCGTTTGTATATATATAATAAGTAATGATTGGGAATCGTAACGGTGACGGACTAAGACGGGCGGACGCTATGGTGCGCGAGTGCGAGCGACAGCGTGCGGACGTCAATGTCGCAGCCCTGTCGCCGTTTTTGCCAGTTTGCACACAAAGATATATCGACACTAGAATATACATTTAAACAATTATTTGTGTATGTTAATAGCCACTAAAATTTTTAAATATCCATTTTAAGTCGGAATCATATAGTATAACAAAGCTATTGCAGACATCTTAGTTACACAAAGCGAAAAGTGAAGGAAGGATTTTTTATTTAGCGTGTACAAAATATCAAGTTTCAGATATATGTGCTTTTGTCAACTTTAGTCTCTTCAGTTATTGTGATAAAAGTATATAATATTGTCAGAAATGTTGTTTACTTTATAATGATTAGTAATTACACTTAATTCTTGCTTCAGTTGCAAGTTCATGAAACAGCACTCTTTATTTGTTCACATTATATGAGTTGTTTCTGAATATTAAAGTGCCTCAGGTGTGTGTCAGTGCAAGGTTTTTTCTTCTGCTCATTTACGCGGTGTTTGTTAATGGCCAGTGTTATACTTTATGTACCCTCTTGAAAAAGTGGAAAAAGTGTTTACTATGTTATATTTAAAAATGTAAACTTGCAACAAAGTAATTTCAAAAACTAACCTGTGGAAAAATTTCAAAAATATACTTTGGTTATTTTCTGCTTTCTTAAAATATTGAATTTAATTTAAATTACCACTTCTAGTTCGTTTATGTCATTACGTAGACTCCGTCAAGTTCTGTAGCTGAGTTTGATTGCAGATTTAATGGTTACGACAAGTTAGTCCGACTGTACCGGTTGAGTTTCACCTGTTTATTCTAGACGTCTGCGAAACTTGAAATTATTGTAAAATAAATCACGTTTTAGTTCTCTCTGAATAAATAACACGATATTTTAGTATAATTATAACAAATATTAAGGGTTTGTTTCTTGTGGTGAATAAGCTTCCTTCTCTTTCCTATACTCGTAGATTAGCTAGTAAGTCATTTATATAGTCATTAGTCAGTCAGTCATTGTTCTGTAACTTGTATCTTTTGCTCATTTGCTTCCCTCATAGTAATCATAAGTAAATATAAAATTTTATTTAAATTTTAGCTTTTTCACAACCCTGAATTTCACAAGAAATAAGACTCTTTTCTCGTAAGTCGCTAATCCGTGAAGCGAGTGCAGTCGGTGAAGTAGCACAGAATGCTGTGCAGCCAGCAGGCAGTACGGCGTGTCACCGACCGGGATCTGTCGCTGACACGCTGTCACGTCACGCCCCCCCCTCTCTTCGCCCTTCGCCCCTCGACCGCCACAACCCTGCGACTCTTGGCTCTACTAGACGTAAAACGTGAAAAAATGTCATATTGCGATAAAAAAAAAACACTTCGTATGTAAGAGTACAGTTGTTGATTAAGAATTGTAAATTCGATAAAAATTTTATCTCCAAACTCCTCACTTAGCTAGAGGTCCCTTATGGGGCACTGTCCCGGCAGGTTCTTACTATATAGTGATAAATCAGTGCGTTTCAAGTAAAAGAGAAAGAGTTCAGTGTATTTTAAGATTGAATGATGGCAACACGTATGTAAATGTTCAGCTTATGAGATTCTCGTTTTACCTATAATGATTTTGTGTCCCACAGCTTCACATGCTGCGCACAATAGTTTCATATGCTGCTTAGCGTGATATCAAATAACCTGTAACCTCAATTTAGGGTACTGCTGGTTGTAAAAACTCATAAACCCCATGCAACTAAGTAGAAGAAAAAAAGTAAATATGATTATATACAAAATGTAGAAGTGATGGTCACTAAAAACTGCCTCAAAGGTCACAAAAAGCCCCTTTAAAACATCTAAAATAGCGTAAATAATTAAAACCCTGCCCTAGGGTTGGTACGCTTTGGCGAAACACAAAGACAGATCAAAGAAGTCGCGTGTGCACTTGATCAGTGCACGAGCTTGTCCATCGATTGCCGGTCGGGGTGCGGGGCGGTGGGGATGGGGTGGAAGAAGGCTTTAAAAACAGAAAGCCGCTGCCGTCTCCACGACGTCCCATGCGTCCCCGGCCGGCCGTCGATTACGAACGCCATTGCATACAGCGCTCCAGGGTTAGCACTACCTTTAATTTGTATTCGAAATTAATTAACTTACTCATATTTACTTATTTTATATTACCCTAATACTGCGCTCTCCCGCGATTTGTCCCGTATGACCTAAGGGTCGGTGGAGCCATGGATGGTGGTGGGTAGACACTCTAATACAGAACTCGTTCGATTTGTTTTTATGATAATAATACGCATTCGCAATACAAATATCAGAGCATATTTTATATGAAGTATAAAAACAAATTTATAAAAAATGATATTTAAATTTTGTGTCATGCACTTAATTATGCTACATCCCTAAATCGGGTTGGACTGTGCAGGGTACATGAAATCAACAATAGTACATTCGTTATTTTCTGCGAACTGCCAGATATTGTAGCCATATTCTGGGTGTTTGTGTTGACCACTTCTAAGCGGCACCGACCCAGGATGTGCTAAAGATATTGCTAAATTGTTTCATTACAACAATAATTTTCCATAAAAAAGCGACTGCCGAATAAGATATTCACAGATCTTGAATTTTAGATCGTATTTAGAAAATAAAATTGTATTCTAGCATTATCTTTAATACAGTTACAAGGAATAATCGATGATAATTTTGTAGGAAACTAACTTCATTCAGAACTAATAATATTGCAAACAAAGTAAAGCACACAATATGAAATAAAGAAAAACTGTACAAACACGAAACCTGCAAGCGGTGGACGTTCGGGACAAAGTTTCTTTCGGAAAAAGAACGAAGCAAGGAAATGCAGCTCATTACGAGCGAGACAGACGGTCAAACGGAAGTCTGTCTGCTCACACGTCACCCCAAATTACTATCGGCGGGAACTTTTCAAATTAAAGTTAGGGATTAAATCGACTTTAGTATAGAGACGCAAGAGTTGCACGACCCGGCAGCGCGGCGGCGGCCAGTGTGGGATGATTGCCGTTAAGTAGCGATTCATTAGTCCTCTGCGAATTACTGCATTGTTTCTGATAACTTTATGATATAAGTTTCATCTCGAATAAGTTTTTAATAGCTCCAGAATTAGATTTTGTCTGGTCTCAATATAAAAAAAGATGTCGCCAACATATCAGTAATGACATATAATGTTCACAGTATCCCGATTAGGACATTAAACGCATATGTAATTAAAGATCTAGTGATAGTGAAGTTAAAAGAAAAAAAAAAGAGATTCTCATATTCTGCTTTTGATTGTCAGAGTGAAAAAATGTTCGTCAATTATATATTTTTTCGTATGAAATCTAATAAATAATAAATAAAATAATTTTACTTAAAAAATAATTAATTGAGCTATCTCCTCAAGAATCTTATGTTCCTAAGTAACGCAGGACGTAAACGCGTGCACCTTAAACCATTGAGAACAAATCTTTGAAAATCCCTCAATGTACCTCAACCTACTCATAAAGAGAAAGTCACGTGACAGCTTAATTTGCGACTTATAATGGTGGTCGTTTAGCAAGTCCCGCTAGGTAAAGGGGGGGGGGGACCACTCAGCGTGGTTTTGTTAATAAGTAGTTAGCTGCCATATTTCGAAATAGTTTCTTTCGGTTCGACAGTTCGCTAATACAGGCGCTTACTCCGTTCACGGAGCGATCATACGACTGGCGGAAAGCGGGTACTGATTGGCTCAACTATTTTCAGTTATAAAATTCACTAAATTGCACAAAAAGCAATACAAGTGGATAAAAGTAGTCACAAAGACAAGTATTTACTTAATAACTTAATAAGTTCACGCTATAAACAAATCACAAAACTTTTTGTAAAACCGTTTTTGTTTTTGTGTCTATCGTTTTTTCTTTTTCAAATTATGCATTGTTTTATATACTAGATGTACTATTAGATCTAATGCACTATCGCTGGGTGAATCGCGGAGTCTATACAGTGTAACCGGAGCTTGTCACCTGCTTTTGAATCGGCAACTTTTCGCTGTTTTAATTAACTCGACGTTCGCAGTTACAACCTCGTTGATTCGGCCGCGAGCGCCGCCGCGCGAACCCGCGGTACTGTGTTGACGTAATGCGACTCTTAAACCTACGACACACACTTTGAAAGAAGTTGTTTCTTTAATAAATTATGCTGCAGGCGTAAAGTGAGGGAATAAGCTAATACTTAACTAGTTTTTATCCTAAACGGTTGACAGTCTGTTTTTTTTTTGTAAGTATGAATCATAGGATTTGTCTAATTTTTGACTCATTATTTAATCCGTTACAAAAAGATAATTCTCAACTGACGCGAAATTCGCCTGAAACTTTTTCAAAAATTTTACCGGAAAAGGAAAAGTCCAGTTACGGAATTAATTAGGCTTTAACAGACATGTCTGAAGGACGTCGCGCGGCAGCCTGCAGGAGGTGACAAGTCAAAACATCACTTGCAGTTTTTAGGCGAGATTGTTCCGTCCAACTTCCTGGATGCTTTTTGTGGAAGCCCTTTTAGCTGACAGATTAGACGGGAACTACTTAGTGCATGTCTCGTATGAAGAAGGTTTATGTTCTTTTTATTGCCAAATTTTAAAGAGTTTGACGGCCACTTGAAAACTTATATATAGACGAGTCTAACTTTAATTAAATTTTGGCTTCATTTAAAATTAAATCCACTATTCGTTAATTTGAAAGTTGATATTACACCAGTATTATTTGAACTTGACGGACATAGACAACTTAAAGTTATCTGCGCAGTATTCATTATACCTCATAAAACAAGAAAGATGTCTAATGTTTATTTCTGGCTTAAGGGTAAATAGCTACTGAATATTTTTGATGACGGTGGTTTAAGAATCACTACCTTTTACATTTGATGACAACCTCAAAACACATCTTCTGTAATCTTTGAGCTGAAATCAAAACACGTTCTCCAATAAAACTAACACATGCGTCCCGCTCGATCCGGCACGCCATATTAACTTTAATTAAAATGTATGTAAACCCTACGAAAACATCTCCGCAAAATAAGTGACTTCCCAAACACATAACCCGAAATTGGATTACGAAGAAACGCGACCTTTCACCGCGACTCGCTCGTAAATATTTAAAAAAAAACTGAGGGCGAGCAAAGTACTGGTATCACGATCGCTTAACCCCGAAACTGGTGCGGAGGTGAAGGGGCCGCGATATTGGACGGCAGGTAGGCCGATACTCGTCGGATCCCATCACGGTATTGCAAAAGGAATCAAATTAGATATACAATAAGCGGTCGTGGTCCGATTTACATAAGTATGGGAGCTATTCGCCGTCCTGATGCGGGATTGCGGCCGGGACAATATTGGCCGCGCGTCGCCGACTCGTTACTGTCACCTCCGCGCCTCCGCTCCTCTGCTCCTCTGCTCCTCCACCTCCACAACAACTGCCCTCAATAATGCGCTGATCGCAATGTCTTGCTGCCACATACTACTCTAATAAAACAAGCTCACTTTTCATTTAGTCGGTTTGTTTTGAGGACAACCCAGCCCTCTTAGAGGACAGTATCTTTTGTCCTAGGGCTTGGAGTATCCTTGCTCTGCGAATTATTACATGATAGTTTGTACAAGCTTTGTTGGATGACGATGTCAAATCTGTTCACATTGTAAGTTGTGCGTTCTTGGATTGACGACAAGTTTTGCTAATTAGATTTCAGTATAAGTTGGTATCATATTACAAAAATTAATTTAAAACCCACTTACATATGTGAGTGTAATCTAGCAGTTAATGAAATACCTAGTGCATTAACACTAATCCACACATTATCGTACTTATCCCTCTATTTTAGTAAATTCTAAGCAAATATTCTTTAAAATCCACGAAAATACACGTAACGCACATTAAATAAAATATAAACCGGAGCGGCTCTCCGCAGTAAAAAGTTCGCACTTCATAAAATAAAATTCGATCAGGGCCGGTCGCTCCGCAGCGGACTCTTATAAAATTCCGGGTTAAGGAAACGGTTTACTTGATTCCGGAATTGAACTTGTGTCATGTTTACATTTTAGATTGTAACAATTTGTTAAAACTAAAGAGTTTTTACGAATCGTCTTAAAAATTAGAAACATCTAAAAATACAAAAGAAAAATAGAGGCACTACTCGAAAACGTTATAAGATTTGTTTATTCAAAAGTATAACATTTAATAGTATTTGGTAAAAAAAAGTAAGTCTCTTTTATTCGACATTGTGTTGCTTTTAGTATATAAATCATGTAATGTGTTGTAAGAAGTAAATCTGTATATATCACGTGGCCGGGCGGCGGGCGGTGGCGCGGTCGGACACTATCTCTCGATGCGGCATACCAGCCGATATTAAATCCAGTTCATTCTATAAAGAATTCCAAAGGTCTCCCCTCGCCCTACGTCTCGTGTCCGCCGAAACAAAGGGACCTCAGTTTTCGTTATTTTGTGGCTCAACTCGCACGAGTTATTTAAAAATATAATGATCTCTTAGTCTTTCAACGCCTCTCCGTTTTGTTATACACGATGGACATTGGCATTTTCGACATAATTATTGTCAAAAGATAATATAGAATCTAACATGAATCCGGCTAGATCTGAGGCTGCTGACCTTTTCAATATTGTTAACCGTATGACATGTTAGGAAAGTATACTTTACTAACAATATAAAAATGATATGAACATTTTCAAAGCTGCAACAACTATATTAGGACATGCTACATGTACACTGCTAATGCTACTTTTTATAAAAGCGTACCTACATAATATAGTACTTTGAGGATGTGTTAGTTGCAATTCTCACTCAGTCCAAGAATTCGCTGTGGACGTTTCCTGTCTTCGTCTATAAAATATAACTGTGTTGTAACTTGTTTTTCAATCATATTTTCAATATGTTATTTATTTGTTACAGGTAATTTAATTGAAGAGAATGATAAACACTTGGGCAAAACTATTTGTAAGTTGCTTAAGAGATAAGTCAGAATGAAATATTACTATAGAGTATGGACTTATAATAACATGTTTGTGATTGTTGAAAATTTTGTTTTGGTTTGTTTATTAACATTTTTTTAGTTGATCAATGATATTAATTAAATGAAACCGAGACTTTACTTTAATAGTTCCTGAATTTACTTTTCTTTATTATACATAGACGTAATCACCTTGTATTGTGCGTTTCCCAGTTAAATATTACTGAGTTATCAGAAAATCTGACGATAACATCGTAAAAAGAAATGAGATCTAATAAGAGAGAGTAAGAGAGAGTAAGAGAGTAATAACTCTTATTAAACCTTAAACATTTCATAAAAATAAAAGAAAAATGAATTGTAGTAAATTATTTATCCCTGCAAAGCCGAATGAATTATCCCGTCATATAAAAGGCGAATGTCATTTCGGTAAAAGTACGTTTCATTTCGCGATGCTTATCCAGGTGAGGATTCCCATTAACATGGCCGCCTTATCCCGAGTCCCGGATTGCCAATCATCCGGGGATCACCCGCGCCCGCTCTCGACAGAGGCGCGCTGTACACACCGGCTAATATTAAGTGCAATCCGAATACTTCTGGTTTGTTTTCGAATTATTTAAATCCATCAGACGGTCGTAATCTCTTCAAAGTGGTTTAAATTAAAGTTACATCAATATTGGCGACCGCTTTTACATATGCTATCTTATTTACATTACCAATGATGTATATAAGGATTAAAAAAAACGAACACTGCAGTAAAGTAACATTTTCATATTTATATATTTTTTTTAAGCTTTGATTCTCGGTATCGTTAATCAGGCGTGATTACTGTCAACTTACGGTGACGGATGACAGTGGAGGGGCGCCGCGGCGGGTAATTGGGCATTAACTGACGCGCCGTCACTCACGACCGACGTGCTTTGCTTGTTTTAAATGGGTCGCGAGCGGCGATTGTCCTAGTTGAATTCGCTTTAAAGTTGTTTTTAAATCTGTTTTGATCACGGATGGACATAATGATGACTTGTAAACAATGAAAAACATTATGGGTATCTGTATGTACCATAAAATAAAAAATGAGTTTTTTCAATTTACATTATACAACAATTATAAATATTGCCATCAATGTAATTGACATATGGACGAAGAAATTATGGTAATAAGAAAAACTGGAACATATTATCCATGTTTTTTTACTATAACTTTGTTTCCAGCCTCTATAGTAATAATTACTATGGTGTCTGAATAAGTAAGCTAAAATAAGAAATTTCTCGTGGTTTTTTGCGGCACTGTAAAGGTCTATTCACATATGGAGCACAAGTATAAATCGTACGTAGACGTGTAGCGATAGCGAGGAACACTCGTGAGACAAACGGCGTGGGGTGGCAGTGGCAGCGGGCACAAGCGGCGTGTCCGGCGAGGCGCGACCTTCCCAGTCCCCACGGAAGCGGCATTAAAACTTTTGAGTGATTTCGCTCAGTCGCTCAGTCACATGCGACAAGACGGCGCAGGTCCGGCGCAGACGTGTTACGCCAGGGTGACCATGTTCTCTGTCCACTACTTAACTCATCATCATCATATGAGGCACTACAGCCGCGGGTGGGCTTTGGCCTAGTCAAGTAACTAACTAACTTAACTGTCCACTACTTAACTGTTTTAAGAAATTTGTGTGCTTGCCTGTTCATTTTGTCAACAATAATTTTTTAAATTTTCCGTCATATAAAAACGTTTAATTCTTTTAATTTTTAAATTTTCGGCAAGAGATCTGTAAGACTTTTTATATTGAATGTCGATGTAAAACGATCAATTAACATCAGGTGAGTTTCTGGTTCGTTTGCCGCGTTCTATCATAAAAACATTTTATGAATCCTAGACAGTCCTCGCAGCGTCAGGTAGTATGGTCACTCCGCAATCGGAAGTGGCGATGGTTCGACTGGGAGCGGGCACGACTAATTCCTCGCCAAATGTTCGACGTCTCATTCCGCTGACCATACGGACTTAGTTTTTGTTCTGTTAAAAACAATACATGATTGGCAATTAAATCATTTTTAATCAAATTATCTATTAAAAGTCAAAAATTATTGTATACTTTTAAACAAAGATAAGTTTAAGGCTATTACGCTATCTCGGTCATCTACCACAAGAGCTCTAACACACTTGCTGATTACTGTGCTATTTTAAAATTTTAATCACTAAATAAAATTTCACAGTGTAAAGAGTTAAGACAAATTTCTAAATAAAAACAAATCTTATATAAAATGATATAGATGTAATTTATTCATTGTCTATTTATTATGACATTTTGCGAATTTTTATTAAAAGCAAAGAAATCTGTTTATAAAATTGGTAAATAACTATGTGTACGTTCCTGTAAATGCAGACTTTGAAATTCACAAAGCGTTCTCGTATCAAAAAGCCGTCTATTCAGCATGAGCAAGTCTAAATAAATAGCCGGCATCCCCTATTATCAATTGGACGTCGCTAAGCGTCCACACGTCCTTGCCGCGGGGGCGGGCGGGGCGCAGGCGGCGTGCGGGGCGGGCGGGGGACGTCTCCATCCCTCGTCACCGCCAGATCAATGCCGGACAACCCCACCTGGACTTTTAATTCTAGAGGAGACGGCACGCTACGTGCCTCGTCTTTGTCTCTCAATATGTTTTGCTTTTTTTCTTTACACAATTTCATCGCGACGAAACTTTAAAGAGTTTCGCATTTAATTACGGTAAAGTAACAAGGAAGTAATAGAATAGTGTGGGCAGTACAAACTCTTTATTGAAATTTAAATTTATTTAAAATTATTCTTTTCGTTTTTGTTTGCATTTCGAATCAATGCTTCATTGTTATTTTGTTAGAAAACAAAAATGTTTTTTGGACAATATTACTTAAGAAGAAAACGACGACAGCTGCGAGTATATGTGCCCTGACAGTTAGTCCATAATTTCTATCTTTTGCCGGCTGGTCGGTTGAAGACAAGGTTCTAAGTAATTGCCATCTCTACCTCAAAGTAAAAAAAATCATCAACAATGCTAAAGAGATAAGGTTTTTTTTCTAATTGATTCCTAAAACTGGCGCATAATATGAACAATACGTACTGTTACTACACAACGTACTGTTTGCCTTCAAATTCAACCTGTGGTCTACTTTTTTGAACCCAAAATATTAACGGTTAAACATAAGTAATATTTTTTTTAGAGTATTTTCATGTTAAACAGAAACAATAACAAGCGCTGTAAATACAACTCTATTACAGAGTTATAAAAGATTTTCAAAGAACCATTCATTATTTTTACCGCTTTACCTTTTATACTCGATTCCTATTTTGCAATTATTTCTAACATTCTGCAGGGCGCCGTTTCCAAAACAAATTATTTTCATTTCGCTTCCAGACGTAACATTTTGTGAATGGTCGCAGATAAGGTATTTTTTTTTATTTTTCGGACGGAACTCAACCCTTTTGACGTTATCTGGATGACGTCACGAGACGTCTTGTTCCTGTCGTAACGAAGAGTGAAGCCTTTATAGAATTCGAGTCGGAAAAATCTGAAGATTATTCATTTAACATTAAACAAAATGTTTCTGTTTTACTTTTTAAAAAAGAACATTAACATTTCCTTCATGATTTTTATTGCTAATAGGTTTCAAGTGTCCCAAGGCCTAACACAAATTTTGCTGTACATCAAACAGGCATCCCGCGGATTATAGTAAAGACTGTTCTAATACTGTTTATGCGTTAAAATTTGAATTCGACTAAAAAAATGAAAAGCCATTTATAAAGACAAGAAGTCCGTCACAAACTGTCAGACGGCAGAGTTCGGAGTGTGTCGCGCGAGTAAATATCTTCCCCCGGCGTCGTCCGCCGCCCCGGGCAGCCGGCCACCCGTTTCGTTATCACGTCCCGGACATAATTTAAGACGGGAGTCAAAGGGAACGGCTCTGTTGGTCCGTCTCTCCCAGCCACTCGATTCGTCACTCGCATCTGTAGCTCGCTCGTTGCCGGAATTTTTTCTTTAAAGATAAATACAGTGGACTCGATTGTTTACTTCTTTTCGTAATATCTATAGTACTCTTAAGTACTGTTTTTAGATCAGGTTGCGTATATTGCTTAGTAGTTAATTGTATGATCGTTAATAAAATGCCAATTTATGTTGTATACATTTTAAATACACGATATTTTTATATTAAATATTTAACACTGAATTCCATATGTCTGCTGGTAGTTGTGGGCAATTTTAAAGAAGAAAGATGCAAACTGTTCATTTAATGATAAGTGACGAGTGTAGAGGGAGGGGGGAATGAAAATGGAAGCCGCTCGCGCTATAAAGTTCTTACGCTTTTTTTCACTTAAGCTTTGTATGATCAAATACATAATTATCTTGTACTGGAGTCAACGGATGTCTGTTTGGGTTATTTTTGCTTATACCAATTGATATTCTCCTGGGAACGGCCACGAACGTCAGTAATTTAAGATTGCGTATTTATAATAGCTCCATAATTCACGGGCGTCACATAACTCATCCGTCCCGCGCCGAACTCACGTCTCTGCTGATCCGATTCGAGACTGTCTGACTGAAGACATGGATATATGTTACAGCGGCATCATCTACATAAAAAAATCATAATAACATGCAGGAAATAAGTGCAAAAAATTTTAAAATAGTGGTAATACTGATGTCGAAAGAAAAATAATGAATATGGCGACTTTTGTTGCAAAAATAAATAATAGAACTATAGCTTATTTCAACCAGTTTGTGATGTTAACAAAAGCCAATATTAAGAGTACCCTTAGCTTATACTGGTTATACGCTCCCGGTTACTGGCATTAATTTCTTTTTACAGCAAGTAATAAAAATATTTAAGTATTTTATTTATTGAGACTACATAGAAACTATCAAACATAATAGAAAGATATCTGCTAAAGTTATTAATCAATATGCACATCACTATTGCAAAGACTACGTTATTTTAATCTGATATTCGATTTTGTCGCAGGTGTTGTTGAATCGACGTCTGATTACGTCACAGAAATTCAAGCTCAGTAGTGCACAAAAAAAGTAGCAAAATTGCAGAATTGTCCCTTGCTATTATAGTCAGCTATTCTGAACCTCAGTTGTTACTTAATTAAAAGATAATATTAAAGAGTAAATTATCTTTGTGTTGTTTAACTTCACGTTTTACAACTAAAACTATATACATATATACCTAAAATTAATAAAACTGAAATAGAATGTCATTAATACGTACCCAAGTTGTATTAAAATAATCTCTCATAAGAAAGCTTTTAAAATTAATTTATTAAAATAATTTAGTTGGCATCTATCAGAACCCAAGTGACGAAGGTGACAACCTCTTCAGTTCAGTTCAGTCAGTGGAATAGACGCTACAAATATTGTCAGTATTAAGCCCCTTTATTTATTCGCATTAATGCAGGTTCGCCGCAAAAGAATATTTGTGCGAACCCAAACTACGGCAACTGGCACACTCTGTGCCATTATCATACTAACCATGTCCGATTTATTACTCATTCGAATTCGCTGGCGCGGTTCAATTATTATAAATATGGCGGGGATGTGGGTCAGGGGATGCGACGGGAGTGGGGAACCGTTGCAAGGGGGTGGCACGGGGCCGGCGGTGCGGGACGTGGGGGGACACCCGTCAATCGATTGTCAAGGAGTGCAGCGGATCGGGCGGTGTGGGATACATTCACGAAGAAGTTTTGAAGACTCGATGCATTTATACGAAAATTTTGCAACACTTTGTACTTTTACATATTTCTATATTATGCTTATTTTACTGAGCCCAGTTGCAGTGGTCCTAGAGGCTTATAGCTATTGACACCTAATATTACAACACAAATAGTGTATTAATTCGTTCCTTCACATTGTTACTAAATTTAAGTAAAAATAAATTAGATTCTACTGGCTGTAGAAGACTTACTTTATTATCATAGTCATTAAGTTGTCATCAAAAACTTTTTTTTGTAATATTATGCGACGAGTGTAGTCAGCTCGCCTTACCTGATCGTGAGTGATACACCCACATAATGTTACGCTGCGGGATTTTAACGTCTTAGAGTCATTGCACCGTCAAAATTATATTCACTTATTGGTTAACAGAATTTCGGTGTGCAAATTATGGAACAAAAAAAATTTTTTAAATAATAAACTAGACAACTGTTGTTGTTGTTTTGAATGTGCATCGCTTTGTAAGAAGAATAAGAATGTGTAAGACGATAAACGAAATAATTAGTAGAAAATGTTCAGCGCCAATGTGTTCTAATAATGGTCCGCATTAGCAGTGGTAGCGACAGGATGTAAAGTCCGAAGATTGATTGAGACGGATGTGTCTCACGGCGTCGCACGGCGTCGCGGCGGTCGTCCGACTGACGGCCAATTGGATCGTGGAGGAGAAAGTGGGTGATAAAAACAGCGAAATAGCAGCATTCCGTGAGAATATGTTCGTTTGACGACAATAAAGCATGTTTTATAGTTGCCGGGGCGTGGGCGGGGGCTCTCTTTACGACATCATCGTTCGTCATACGCCGCGACATGAGCTGTGAATGATCAGATGCGTCACCTGACCACCTTGTACAGGTGTACAAACACTAATATTTGCCCTACGTGTTTTCTATGTATGTTTATCCTCGGTCGCATCTCACAGACGTAGTTCTTAGAGATTTTTGGTCTGATTTTGATATATAGATAGATTTACTCTTTTATGGTCACTTATCTCGCATCGTCCATGTCTTCCGGATCTTATTGTCAAGGCTTTACATCTAATTAGACTTACCTACCATCATGAGAGTGACAATGATGTACAATACCGCATCCATTAGAGCGGGAAGTAACGCGGCGGCGGCCACAATCCCGGTGCGTTCGACGACGGCGACACGCATCAGCGACTATTCTCGAACAGTTGTAGCGACTATAAATATACTTTATAGCTCTATCAATCGCACGTACAACAGCTGGGCCACTCGTTAAGAGGACGATGATTGATCTCGCGACGTCGCAGCGACGGCCGCCGCATAAATCCTACGAATATTTTCGTGGTACGGATTACGTAAATTTATCGTATTGTTGTCGAAATTCTCGGACGTTTGTCTTCGCTCCGCGCGGTGCGGACAGACCGAGCGCTCGCCTGACGGAATCTTAATGCGAACAATTGTTTCCATCACAATATTAGCCATTAACATACTCTTGATTCATTATAAATGTTTTATAATGCATTTAGTCTTCAGGAATTTTTTCCACGCAGTAAATGGTGTTCAAATATTTAGTTGTAATTTGTTTTATGTAGCACAATATTTATTTTATTAACATTTTGTTTGCTTCCTGCTTCACTTTTAAAATGTGACATGACATGAGTTGAACGACCTGATCGCCGCTCAGGGCACGTTCGTAGCACTTTTAGTGAACGGTGAAAAAGTTCAAAAAGCGTGAACCGCGGAAGACATAAAGCGACCGAGCTATGATATATCGCCAACAGGAGTCGCAGACGAAAAAAGACGCCGTTGGCGGTGACGTCTCCGTGAGTTATGCAGTAAACACATAAATCTGACTTCTGTCTGTCAGGGCAGCGGCCTGAGCAGACGAGCGCCACGGCATGCTAGTATACTATCAATTTAGTATACAAATAAATTGATTGATACAGACTTATTTTTAAATTATAATTTTAAAACGGAGTAAAACTTAAATTAGACCTTCAGATTTCCGTTTCCGCAGAATAACTGCTTTATTACCCGACCTGTGTGGGTTGAAGGTTGGCTCCTACTAGATGCATCTAAATGATAAGAGTTTTGTATAATAAAGACTAAGGTTCATTTCGTTTAGGTGTCATATCAAATCCATCTTCGCAGACTAGCTATATCCGCAAATTGTGTGATTTTATTGTTCTCATTATTACTATTCGTTATTCAGTGGGCCGTCCTACTCGTGAGAGGAGTTAGATTTGTCGACAATAAAGTAATATGTCACGATTAGCAGGCGCAACATCTGAGCGAGCCGCGTCGACCCGCTCGCACTCGCAATCGATTTAATTATGACTTGAGCACACGTCGGTATAGATAAGAATTTGGGATGACAAGATGTTTGCAAACATAGGACTCTAAGTAACGCGTATTATTTACCGTCTCTCGCGTTTTGTTTTGACATTGATTTAAATCAATAAAAAAAATCTTTTCCTCGTCTGATACAATAATTAAACGAGCATTATAGTTAATTTAATTAGCAATTCTTACCTTATCTGTACTCCGATTACGAAATAAACGTCATTTTTTCAGAATCAGTCGAGCCGTATAAACTAGATGCCACAATTCAACGGACACATTTATGTGTCCGTTGAATTGTAATACATATAATTATAAAATACAGCCCATCTTCTGTTATTCGGATAAAAACAAGGCTACGGTTTTTACAGATATGTATAAGTTCTTATTCGAGACAGATCCTGAACAACAGTCTGCTAACTGAAAGACATTAACGTATTTATTAATAAATATAGCTCCTCGGACAGTCACAATTCCTCGTCTAACAAAGTTGGTAACTTCTGCAGCATAGTCCGAAGTCACACAAACATTGCTCTAGTTAAGTCACGTGCACCAGCTTTGATTATGTTTCCTGATATTTTGAACTTTAACATGACCGTGTAAGGTTCAAATTGTGACTGGCGCATCATAAACTCGATGCGTGACCGCGACTCCCGCACGTCGTTGCCAAATCGCCGGCCATCATTTGCGAACTTACCAAATATCCATAAGTCTCATTTGCGCAAACAAAACACTCCGAGCCGGACAATAACTGGATTTGCGACTGCGTAGATTTCGTTGTTCTCTGCAAAGTTACCGATACTGCGCGTATTTATAGGAGGTTAGACCTTAAGTATAAATAAATATTAAGTATAAAATTTTTATTTTATTTAATTTTGTACCTATGAGAAAATATTTTACATTTTACATGATGTACTCATTGTTTAGCAAGTAAAATTTTGTTTTCTAGCTTTTGTTTACCACAGAATCATTATTTACAATTATTTTGCACTAGCTAAAATGTTTTCACCAAATTATTGTTCCATTTAGATACAACGGAATTTTAAAGTCAAAACTGATCTTCGTATATAATGTAAATACTTTGTTACGATTTCGTGGTTACACTTACACGTCCTTAGTGTAACCAGCCTGTTCAAAAACATTTCAACTAAATAAAAGTAAAATCCATTAGAGTTTCACTAGTCCTCAATTTTAACGGGAAACAGTCAATCCTGTAGGCAATGCTACTGACAAAGGCAGCCAGGAACGGTGTTATCATATTTTTGCGGCGCGCTCGTAAACACTTTGCGGTGTTAGCACTAATTTGTACCCTGGATTCGCTCGCGAGGAGCCGGTTTACATAAATTTGTCATACACGCGGCCGCGGCGGAGCCTGAACGGTGCCAAGTCTTAAACGGGCGGAAGTAGTGATGTCTGCCGGATGATACTTGAGACTTAATACATGACCTGATCTTTACTCTCACCACACACTCCTACCCAGTGTATACAAAACTTAGTCTTAGTACCTTGTAGTTTTCGATATTATTTACTAGTCTGTGTACCGATTATCCGCTTTTACTTGATACATCATTATTAAATTTACAATACCTATAACATTATTCAATCATAATAAAATGAAAATATTCCTTCAAGTAAAAAGAAATCTGTTAGGTATTGAACCGAAGAAAACCCTTTTGCGGTGCGTTATTTTTGCAAGTTTTAGTGCAAAAATCATGACGCCGCCATAAGTCAGTCTGTTTCACGCCACGTAGTTCCGGCGGCCGGGAGTGACATGTGCTGTTAGATATTGTGATGCTAAATATGTCAAAAACCGTCTTCTCAAAAGTCGTGCCGGCTCAGACGAACACACAATTAAAAGTTATTTGATTGAATAACAGACTGGAAATAAAAGTTAAACTAAATCGACTCGTAACTGAGAACAAGTTAACAATTTAGTTTGTTTCGTTAGCTGCATAAAGTTGCGTGACAACTTTTCACATAATGATAGAAATGGAAAATCCATTCGCGGTCGTGTCGAGGTATAACTCTTAGTGTTATTAGCCGCGCGGCCTTCGGGTTGCAGGTGACGGGACCAAAGTCCTCCCCTCCAGCCCCCCTGAAGACAACCGAAGCAAATTAATTACCCCCCGACTGCCGTACATCGCCGGCGGAATGACACATAATCACGCAGATCACGTCGGAATCGCCCCCGGAACCCCTTCGACGTTGCAGAAAAAGCGAATAATTTCTTTATAAGTTATTACGGCGAGTGAGAATTGATTTGATATCCTTCAAAGGCGCTATGTGGAGGGCGGCGGGTGGAGGGGGGCAGGCGGCGCCGAGGGACGTGCGCAGTGATTTATTGGGCTATAAAGTATTATAATTAAAAGCTGGAAACGTGGGGGTGAAACTATACGGTGGACGGAACTATGGCCCGTTTGCGAGCCGCAAATGTTGTAATAGCGCGATGATCGCGCAGGTACAGTCGCCCGCACCCGCGACCACTGGCGCCGAATTTACACTCGATTGTACCGCTGTAAGGATATAAACAGGCACTACAATACTAAGCGATTATGAATAACATTTATGAATATGCTCATATTTTACAAATGTTTTTATAAATTGTGTTACATTGTGAAATTCAAAAAATACATTCGAAACTCTATACTAGTTTTGCATGTGATGCTATTGTTACCATAAAGTGACTCCGGGTTTAATTTTCGAACACCACCGGAGTAAATCGTGCTTCCGTAATAAACTTTTGAAATAAAAGCATTATTTGCTGTGTAATAATATTCAAAAATATTTAAGAATTCTCTAGAGTCGCCTACGCACAAGGATTGTTTTAACTTTATTTTACTACTGGGAAACATATGAAAATGATAAAAGGGTCCACACATTTCGATATCTGGAGACAATAACTCTTAGTTCTAAATACGATTCCGTTGTTATGCTCTAGCAGGATCGTGTTACTAATAATTTGGTCTCGAATTGTGCACATCCTACATCCCACCTCGTTCGACGTCAAGTAACTTGTGTCGCCCGGCGTACAAGAACGGCGTCGACCCGTCTGCCGTCGTGACAAACGCTCTGTTTATTAAAGTCAAAACATAATGCGGGAGTGGCGTAAATCATGCGCCGCGGCAGCCGACCGCCTTGCTACCCCCGCGCACCCCGCACCCCATCCCTACACGTTCAGTCGTTTTCAGAAATGGTCAGAAGTTCAGACGTTGTACAAAGCACCTGAAATCTGCATATGCATTCCATCTCTTTTCACTGCTTAAACTAAGTTTCGTTCGTAATATCAATATTTTTAGGCCTAACTTCTTGGTCTTTCCTGCGTACATCACATTTTAAAAGGACATTTTTATTGGAACAGGATATACCGTTTTTCGTGTTAAAATTCCAGTGGGAGTATAACAGGCGATTACCAGTTATAAGATACGACGGCTATGTAGGACAAACAGTTTCTGCTAGTAGTAGCAGAAACTGTTTGATGCTAAATTTCGTATAAATAATTAGATGTAATTCATCTTGAGTACAATTTATCGCGTTTACTTATCAAAGACCGTCGAAACAGCACATAATCGAAGATTCATTCGGCGATGAGTCATTAAAATAATTCAAAGATTTGCAACAGCTAACCGCGGCGGCGGAACAAAATTAAATTCTGTCAGAGTCGGCACAACAAATCATATTTATTTAGAGCTAAAAATACCTCGGGTCGCCATTAGGGCGCACAAAACGCGGACAGAGGCCGCTCAGGAGATTAGGCAAGGAACGACATTAAAGTGAAATTATTTATTTAGGGCCCGGCTAGATTACATTACTCCATACACATAAATAATGAAAACAATAAGAGCTATTCTAATAAATTATCTTTTTATTGCCGGATTGTGAAAATTTTAGACACTTATCCGGGGGTGGCGGCGGGGCGGCGGGGGGCTGTTTTTGTCCCAATTATTTATGGCGGTTGAGACGCGGGGGATTTTGAATTCGTCGGCGCGTCTGTCGCTCCTTTCTTGTGGAGAGTTCCTTTTTTTAATTAAAACTTTCGTGTAGGTTAATTAATGGCCGCGCATAATAATGTGGATGGATTCCTTTCAAACCAGCGCCAAGTTAATTTGCGTCGACGTCTTGATTTGAGCCGCGGCGGCAGACTCCTTCGACGAATTAATGCTCAGCATTTTTAAATTCCCGGTCGCTGTGGTTAATAACGGAGTCTTTTTGTACAAAAAAAATGTATGTTTAAACTTAACGTCCGGTGTAATGTGTTAATGTGTTTTCTTACTTTTAAGTAATTGTAATAAATTTAACACTGCGCTGAAAACGATATGGGGTAGAACAAATATTTATTCCATTATTTATGACCTTATTAATATAGTTTTATTTCTGTTTGCTCATGGAAGATTGTGGACATCGCAAGCGCTACCCATTTATCAAGCATTAAGGGCGGAGTGCATCGCGGCCGGGCATTGTTCCGCGCGCACTGCACGCCACAAATCAATCACAAAAAATCCGAAACACCAAAGCGGAACACTAAATGTCCTTCAAACCAATACGGCACAAGAATACCTCGCCATGAATAATCTAATAAATAATCTTTTGAAACGTAATTTATTAGCTACGGCATTACCGGACGGAAGCCTCGGGAGAGCGAGACAGTTATATGAGTTAAACCGATGCCGGAGCGGAAAGGAATTAATGTCGTTCGTCATAAATAACGTGGGCAAAAACAATGGACAATGGATTGTGGTGGCGAGATACGTCTTCTTTAAGGTCCCCCTTCCCCGCGGCGGGGCGGCGGCCCCGGGATGCGGCGGGGGCCGGGACGAAGACGAGGCGACATTCAAATGCGGCTGGGACTGTCCTGTCCTGACGGAGCGCGTGCGCAACCGACCAATTTCCTCTCCTCTTTTTATTAACATAATTTATGAATTCGATGAATTTTAGGTGCGTTATGTTGTTTCATGTTATCATTGTTTTTGTTTAAACCTACCTATAGTTAACAATAGGTACAAGTCTTAAATAAAAGACTTAATTGAAACTACTTAAATTACATAAATGTTTGCGTGTAAAGTTATTAATAACGTTTTCTGTTTAAATGGGGGTCAGTTTTTATTTGGAGGTTTGCTTCGTTACTTACCTCATAATCGACTCAAAGCATTAGTAATAGGCATTTGAGTGGTAAAGAGGATTGATTATTTTTTTGTTTATTGCCCATAATGAACATATAACAATTACAATTTGAGAATTTAAAGAAAAACATATACTTCTATGACAGAACAGGTAGCACATTAATGTTTTTGTATTAAACAGTCGTGAACTCATCGACCGCACGTCCAACTGCAACAATGGAAGGTGACTAAAGGTAACAAAAAAGCCGAAAGAGCAAGTACAAAGCTCAAAGCCGAACGCCGCCCACGTCCGCCACCGCACTTGAATACATTGCGCACGCGCAGCTGTCGGCGGCAATTAACAGATGGCGCTGCTCGCTCGCGGCACGACTAATTGACTTTTCATGTCGAAATACGAATTTAAATACGCTACCTGAGCGTGCGGTAGGCCTGAGGTACCTCACTTGTTGACTTAATGATCTAGTCGTTTGCTTGTCTTGAGTTTCGTTCTTTTTGCGGCTTTTTAACTCGAGCACGTTTGGAATGTAAACCCGCTTTGATATTTCGAGTTCGGCGGTAACATCTTTCATACTTTCAACCTAGGTGACAAAATAAATAGTTGATAACAAGACTTCGACATTTGTTTAGAAGGAAGCTTGTTTTTTGCCTATAAATAAAAGTCATTAAAGTCCGGCCAGAACGAGCGTAGCCGCTAACAATTGCTTGTATATCTATTAGTTTGTACGCGAGCTCGTAAATTAATTGTGCGCAAAGATTCCTAACAGAACTACTTGCGTAGTGTTTGTATCTAATCTACGCAATTTTACGATCAATCGAAATCCTCTTAGACGGTGAATTTAACGTGCGTATACACAGGGTGGAGTTTTATTAAATGCCAACAGCTTATCTACGATACGATTACGGCTCATGACTTGAGGTCGCCATAATCTAAGTTACGTTATTGTACTTACTACAGTCGTTCTTATCAGAATATTTATTTTAAATCTAGCTTAATTTCCATCATCAATATCGACGCGGTGTCTATTCCTCATTTTTTTCTTAATTTGTTTCAGGTAATTTTGAATTTGATTGAAGAACATTAAAAGCACTTTGGCTAAATATTCGTAAGTTGCATTACAGAGAGCGGACAGATAAAATATCAATAGATTTCATTCATATTTTCCTTAAATGTACGAATATTCATGATCTTCGCATTTTAAATCATAATCATTATAATAATAATTATTATTATTATTTATAGAACAAAAAATGAAGATCTTAAAAAGGAGAATTCTACTTATAGAATAGATTATGTACAATAAAATCAAATAGTCTAACCGAAAATATAAAAAATAAAACATCCTGTACGTCGATCTTCCATCAGTCGCGACAGAAATAGCGCTTTCGGCAGCGAATCGCGCGGCGCAGCGCTGCGGCCGCGTGATTTACACCCAGAGACATTTTATTTGGTGATTTTTATATCTCTGCCCGATTTACGCCACTTCATTTTATTAGTAGCTTGTTTTATTATTTCTGCCGCTTTCTTAAAATAACTGTAAACCGCGAGGACGATACTTTCGTCTGTTTTATGGGAGACGGAATGATGAACGATCCTATCTAAAAGTTCTATTTGTGTTTTAAAAATGTGTAACACTGTCGTATCACATTGTTACATCTTGTTAGTACTCTATTTTAATATAACGTACAATTCATGTTTACTCAATATAATACAACCTGACTTAAATTCGTCTACTTGTCATAAGGTCACCCGCTCGGGCTAGACTTATCTACATCCCATAAATCTAAAAAAAAATCTAATATGTTTATCATATGACGGGTTTAAAAAAGTATATGTAGTCAACAAGCATGTCCACGTAAAGGTGTGAATGTAGAAGAAACGTAGTTACGCTAAAATGGTAAGTCAAATTTGTTGTCTTTGAAATCTCTCAGTCTCCTCCTCCGCGTCTCGGTTGCATGAGTTTTTATACATTTATAATAAGCAAGTATCACTTCCACCTCATAATATTTTACTATTTTCTTCCAATAGCCATTAACAGAACACGACTTGGTATGTGAAGTGAGATCGATGCCAGAAGCAACACACAGCAATCTTCAATCGATGGCAGAGAATATTTCATCTTGCATTGTAGACGTAATTGTTGCGCGGTCCAATTATACCGCCGTTTGAACTGTCAGCGGCCAGGAGCTAAAGTATCAAAGGAACGGCCAGCGTCAGACGCTCTACGGGAACAAACAGGACAGACAACCTGCTTGTCTTACCAGATACCTATTGATACGTTATACTGCGTACAATCTGACCTAAATTGCTGAGCAAATTTATATGATTTTTGAGTGATGCAACTTTTAACGCAAATGTTACAAATCGTCCCGCGGCCCGATCGTTTTCCATAATATAAGCGTAATAACTGTTAAGATTAATATCAATTTGATGTGCACTTTACATCATAACTCGATAATTTTTACTGTATTCTCTTACATTGCAACTTTTGTACATCGCAAATCATGTAGTATCAAACAAGACGAGTAATGTACTACAGATGTGTATATAGTTTGTCCACTCTCATCACTGTAGGCGAGCGTTTGAAAGGCTAATAAATCAAAGATCGGTCCACACCAGCGTGTTTGCGTGACGCCTGGCGACGGGCCAGTCACCTTTAGCATTTGCTCGCGAATCGTCGGATGACAGATTTAAGTGGCACCCCGCAATTTAGTGATGGGAACATTATAGACGCGACCGGACTTAATTGTGGCAGGTGGATAGTTTTAATAATCGTCGCGTTGATTGAGTTACAATTATCTATCCTATCTATAACTTCATAGTTCATCATTTGAAAAGATCATTATTTTTGTTACATAACTTAGGTTCAATTACAACTTACTGCTAAACTTTTAATGATGTTTTTTCTAATTTCTTTGAGAAAAACTGATATATTTCTACACTCCTATACGCTACTGGTCAGAAGATTTAATAAATGTGGAGGTTTATATATGTTTATATGTATATAAAATATATATTTATAATTTCTGATGCACTATTATAAAACAAGTCATTTATTTACACGGCACACTATCCGAGAAAGCCGATACTTGTAACATTATCAAAAAGCCCGTTTTAGTTTGAATTAAAGTCTGTTGCATCTCCATTTGAGCGATTAATTATACAAGGAACACGCGCTCTTTGTGCCAAGTTTATTATTGTGTAATTGTAACCGCGGCTTTGTTTGTGGCGCGTCCAAACAATCATCGCAACGTATGATCGCGCTGATTGAGCGGCCATTTTGCGCGCCGCGTGCCGACCTGCACATCCTCATTGCACGTGCATACATCAGCGCCGCACTCGCTCACCGCACCTGGCTTATCTCATTCGCGGGTAGTATACATTGCGTGTTCCATTACACGCCCTAAATATAAGATACAAGTAGCAGGCAATGTAAGTATGCGAGGTAGGCATATTTAAGAAAAAAAATATATTTTTTTATAACAAACAGTACATACTGTTACTAAATTCATGTACCAAATATTTTACTGTTATTGTTCAAATATGTACTCTTATGCAATTTGAGGTGACTACATCAGTAACTTATCAATAATGAAGGTGCACGCTGGTGCTACTGATTTTCTTACACTAAATCCTATAAAAAGTACAAAATATGGCCCCAGTAGAGAACCTAGGCTTTCAGCTTAACATAAATAATATAAGTAAAAAGACACGGTGTGTAAGACCATTCATATAACTTGTGCTACTAAGAATATTTAAATGTCATCTTAGTTTTGTGCAAAACTCTTAATACCTAATAATAATTATGATAATCTGGACTTTTGTTCAATGAACGGATTGTAGAACTCAATTAGGCAACAGAATATAGACTTCTAACATTTTCCCACCCGGTCTCTATTGATTAATGATTTGCTTACAGACGTTATGAGAGGCTACAGTAGCTGTACCGCCTACGGTCGCCTCAGTTCTGACGCGGGTCGTTGGACCGTGACGACACCATCGAGATACGATTATACAAATAGACCGACTGCAGCACTGCTACCTGCTCATTGTTTCTGTTCAAATGTGGCTTAAGAGCACACTTCATTCAGTCGCTTACCAGCACTTAAACGACAAAGTAATCTGAGTATTTGTGTTTGTCTCAAAAAAAAAACAAGCGATATAAGAAATCTAGCGCTGCATGTTTCAATAGTGATTAGACGATATAAATGTTGTTTTAGCGCTGCAGCGGCTTTAAGTTTAAACTGACCAAATTGCAATTTTTCCTCGAGTAGCTATTAATTACTATATATCTCAATGGACGAAAAGGCATTAATCAATCTCCAGTCCATCAGAACGCATAAAATGTGAGCTGGTGTTTGGAATTCGTAGTTATCTAAATGTAAATTGTATCAATCATAATATATCTAAGTATGAATTATTTTGTTATAAGCTATGTAAGGCAGCTCACCAAATAACACTGTCGCCGGTGTACCTTTCTATTTGGGTCGAAAATAGTTTGCTTTGCTCTTAATGTATTCAATTAAGTCGAACTGTTCGGATGCGCGGTTGCAAAGTCGTGTTTTTATGTTACAAGTAAAAACGTGTTATAAGTTAATACAACATTTCGTATGTTTAAATTTAATGTACGCTTTTAAAAAATAGCCGCCAAATATATTTTACCCTTGTAATTTACATATTGTAACAAAAATTACACACACATTAACCATGCCATGAGATGCCTTGATATATGAATGAGTTACGAAGAGTACTGGCAGAACCTTGACAAATGGATATCTGTAATACATAAAGCAACAAATAGAGACAGTGACATCAAGTCATGTGCCACGTCTTAATCTGATTTTATATTCCTGATATATTTTGGTATATATTAATGCGAACATTCAAGTTCTCTTTGATAGACGAAGCAATCTCGAGCTAGATTTTCGCCTATTTTTATGGGCCATTACGTTCTGATTAAAAGTGCGGTATAAATCATGAGTTACGAAAATTCTTGCAACCTCGTTGCAAGATGGGTGTCGACGCGACGTCTCTCGTATTTATTGTCCCGGCCGCCTACAGGTCGGAGCTCGTAAAATATTAAAAATAACGTATTATTTTTCTTGTTTTATGACAGCGACATGGTTAATTTTACTGCCGTTAATAATTGGCATGACGCCCACGTGACGGCCCCGTCATGTCGCGATCGCAAACTGTTTGGCAAACGTTTGCTATATTTGTAAGTGTTGGTCCCAAGTTGGATGAACACATTGTTGTTAAGCGACAGTTCTCACATTGTAAACCTCCTTTCTATGCAATAACTTATGACTGTTAAGCAGGTCGCATCAAAGCATTTTTGACTCTATACATAATACACAAATATGCATTTGGTGGTTTAGCTTATGGAATTAGAATCCTACAATTTCAATGGAATAGGTATTTTTAATATTAGCAAGTTTATATTTGGTAAATGTGAAAATTCTATTCAAAATTTACAATGATTTAAACATATGTACTAGCTGTAGGTCGGCGACTGTAAGGAAAGAGTTGAGTTGCCATCATAAAACAAAGAGGAAATCAATCAAGTTAATAATTCGCGAGAGATAGACAACAGTGAACGCGACATGTCGTGTCGCGAGTGCAGTAGCCAAGTCAAACACTCGCCGGCGCGTCTTGTTAATGATATCTCGAATGACATCCGTCATAGTGCCGTTACGTGCTGTGCCATGTCCTCTGGGACTCTGTCAGTCGGTGATGGACAGGCTAATTTCATAATTAATTCACATAACAGTTAGTTCAGTCAGTCAGTTTAGTAGAGTTAAACTAAGATTTATTTTCTTTTTAAAAATCTCTCGTTCAACTTTATGCATTCCACTTTAAACCAAGTATAATTTTTATTTATTTTTATTACAGTAATGGTTTTTGTTACATTATCACAATAAACTATGACATAGGCGATGCAAGTGTTTAAACATCACCACCGTTATGCCAACAGGCCGCAAGCTTTCGGAACTTTTTTCAGACATATATATGTCTTTTACACTATTGTTACAATTGCGTGGGAGCTTATTTATCCCTAAACAGATTAGCTTACTTTTCTTCAAAACTGTCGAGACAGTTACGAAATACGGAACAGGTTTTAGATGTAGAAGACGCCGCATCGCTCGCTGACACATTTACAGTTTTAAAACACAAAATACGTGATTCATCGGAAAGTTTGTGACTGTAAACAATTTCCGTTGAGACAGTTTTCGAATGAAGTCACCAAACGTTACTTTAGGGATTCGCGAACGATGTCGCGATACTGTTCAAGCGATTGACATCCTTACGTATATGGCTACGTATCAATCAAACTCGCCGATCTGTTTGCCAAATCTGTATACTTTTGGGTGACAATTAATTTGGGTGACAATTAATTTAGGATTGCTGTCAAATTGTTTATTTCGAATTTTTCAAAATATATGGAAAACCATATTTGTGTTATTTATCTCTGTGCTGTGCAAGCTGTGCGCCTTGCATATTTGCTTTTCATTTGTTTTGATACGTCATTTGACCTTGCTCCGGTAACTCTTAGTCATTTCTTTTAAAACGTCACGCGCTTTTTTGTTTATCGAGCGACATTTTTAGAGCTTTTTTTATGTAAAGTGTGTCCAATGTAAAATCATTATTATATATAGCCTTGATATGTTATGTCGAATATTTAAATTTGTCACTTTTTTGTCCTACTATCGTGCGTTTCATGTTGTAGAAAACAAATCGCACCTGTATAAATTAATAAGAGAAATGGCGCCGACTGCATACAGTCGAAAATATACATACTAGTGTTGTGAGGGCCGCGGCCAGTGATGTCGGTTCATTAATAAAGCCCCCGAGAACGGCGCATGATTGTATCTATAACTCGCAATGAATCGACGTTCGCGGGCCCACCACTAGCCTCCGATTACACAACATAATTCAATTTCAGATCCTATCTCAGTCCTGAACTTTATTTTTTATTAATCATTAATTTTTGTTCTCATGACATTTATTATCATTATCAAATAAATATCCAGATCAAGAGATTTTTGTGGAGAATATTAGAAGTTAATGAATCTCATATTTTTTAAAGTTCTATTTGTTATTTGCACGTGGCAAATCAATAGTTTAGTTTATAGCTTTTTCTTAATTTGTTTCAAAATAAAGGGTTTCGCGATACTGCATTCCGGGGCATTTCGTATTGTCTCAAAGAAGGAACTGGAGTCACTTTATAACTTTATTCCAGCCCCGGCGACACCGCCGGTGTACTATCGGTAAAATATTCCTTGAAGCGATAAATGAACACGGCCGCGGCGGTAATGCTACAAATATAGCGACAGAGCGTCACATGGCGGCCGCTGCAGGCTGCGGCGCGGTAATGAAACGACCCTGTCGCGGCACCGGCGCGTCTCCCGACCGACATATATCTTACCGACTTCGCGCGAATGTAAGCCGTATCGCAAAGAAATCGAGTCCAGTTTACATTAAGAAAAAAACGAAAGGTCCTGATTCTAAATTTCGAACCGCAGCCCGCCATCGCGACATTAAATTGTAATCGAACGCTTTACACCGACGCTGGCTGCGAAATATCGCGCGGGCGCAGTATAAATATGCACTTATCTTTCTTTTTAGTTAACGTAACTTTGCATTATGCAGGCCCGGCCGGGGCCACGTGTGAGGCGAATAAAATTTTAGCACTCCGCCATTGTCCTAGGGCTTAGGCGCGAGGGAGACGGCCTAGGCGCTCCGTCGGTGCGATAGTGGAGCGGCGCGTGCCTATAACTCGACCGGAGCCGCCGGCCGTTTCCAATGAGAACACTTTTATCTGAAATGTATCAGTCGGAGGCGAAAAGGTTCCCTCACTTCTGAACGTGTTCGTTCCCTCTCTCGAGTTTTATCAAAAAACGCTGCGTCATTTGCTTAGAGTATTTTCAACTGAATGAGATTGTAATGATGGAGACATTACGTAGACATTGTTCTTTGACGATTATCATTTACGTAAATGCATTCAAATTTTGCTATATAAGTTATGAAGAAAAAATAAAATTATCATACTTTTATTTTAAATAAAAATCTTCTTATTGTAGTTTTTAGTTCAATTCCTAAAAATCAAATTATAAAAAAAAGATTCATGGTTTATTTACACAGGTCTAAGTACGACGAGTTCCTGCAGCGTCTACTGTCGAATTTGTTAGAAAAGTCATCGACTGACCAGCATGTTACGTGGCAAAGCTATGCTTAATCTTCACTCCTCTGCTACCGGCGATGGACGTCAGGTAACGAGAATGCGAACAAAACCTCGATTTTAATTAATAACGGACTGTTGACTCTTTTGATTGATTAATTATTTAAAATTCGGTACGTCCGTGGGTACAGGCGCTCGGTACGTCCGTCGGTACGGCCGTGATTGACATATTTCAGCGTTAATTGACATATGACGTGTATTTTAACGTGAGTAATTGTGTTACAGGACTGGTTATAATTGATCGCTCACGGTCAGCTGTCGCGGCGAGGTCGCGTGGTGGCGCTGCACTCAAACCACTGCTTTCAATAAGATTGCGAGAGTTGTCAATCGATGTAACGACTGTTGCAGGCCTTTTGCGAGACATCGAGTGATTAATGCAGATTATATCAAGTGTCCTTAATCGACCGATAAGTCGTTGGCTTGACAGATTTCGTTAATTTAATAAAACACGAGATCCATTTTTGGTTCCGGCTTAATTACTTGACTTTTTAATGAATACATTTCTATAATCGAGTATATTTACAGTCGATTGTCTCACCACACAATAATATTGGCACGGTAATCAAGAGGTCGACGCATAAAAAAAAGCCTTTGTCTACTGAGTATTCCACTATATAAACCCTAATGAAATATTCAATGGGTATTATACTACCTAGTCTAAATATATGCAGGTATTAATTAAAACAGTGCACACGAATTAACTAGTCGTGTTACATTAACGATGTGAAGTAGAAATAAACAAGTACAGTAGCGTGATTGAAACAAAACTATTTTTCTGTACGTCACGTGACCGACAAGTGACATGCCGTCGCCGTCTGATCGATGGCCCGCCGCCGCGGCCACCGCGACTGCCGGTGGAAAGTGTTTTCGAATAGTAATTTAGTTCAATAGAAGCTAAAGCTTCGAAGTCTTACAACTCGAGCACTGTCGAATCCAATGTTCACTTTTGTGTTTTATTTCAAGCACTAATAGGTCGACTACCGATATTCTATTGGAGGATAAGAAGTGGGGGGCGCGCTCTATGTGAAATGAGGATCTTGTGACGAGAGAGGGAAACTAATGGATATGGAAATTCGGGACGATCATTTTAAGACACAAATCATACTTTAGTGGGGATAGTTGTTTTTTTTTTTTGGAAATTTTAGTAACATTTGTTCCAACATTTTACTTTTCTCTAAGATGAAATATTTGGTCAATGTTACTAAATAATATTAGCATAAACTTTACAAGAACAGACACATATTACATTAAAAGAATTGCGGATAAGTCGATTTTAATACATAATATCTACTACACTATCTATCTACCCTTAGTAACGTATGTCGTTTGCAAGGACGTTTAGAACATTCATGTGCATTTGCATTGAATGCAGCAAGTTAACACCGCGACGGCGGCGCCGCGTGCTCTGCCGCTGTCACGTGACGCGTGTAGCGAGCTTGTTCAGCTAATGATCTAGTAGAGAATAACTACCTGAGACCAGCAAAAAGAATGATTCAAGAAACTGGAAAGTTTTCATCGTAGTTTCACCATCTACAACGTTCTATCAACTCGAACAAGGGTTACGAATCTTTTTTTGATATATTTGGACATATTCCATACTTCATTAAATTTTGTTCATCCAAGTCAACTCACAAATGAACGAGGTAATATTATAAGTTTATGGTGATATTAAGATACAAAATAAAAATCCCCTCGATTAGTTTTAAAAGCACAAAACCTTGTACTAAGCGAAAAAAAAACTGGTCACCTCCACACCTATCAATCAAACGTCAGCCTCCCCGCTGTGTAAACAGCGACAGGTCAAGGGTCCCTCACGTCTGCCCCCTCGCGTCCCTCCCGACCTCTTCCCTCCCCTCCCCTCGTCCCATCGCCGGCGGAGGGGAGACGGCCTGACTTGATTGATTCCACATTGACGTGCTCATGTATTCGTTAAGACATTGACGCGCTCGTCTCTGCAGCGGCTGCTAATTCCTCGTTGAAAACACGCGACAACATCAATACAAGCCGATGGACTATTTTGTATCTTTGTAAGTAGTACTTTTATCCTATACATTTACTTTTTCTTATCTAGAAACATTCGTTTTCGTCATATTGTTTCACAAAACTTAATTGATTTATATTTTTAAATATAAATCATTTTTTTTTTTGAAAACATATGATAAATTACAAGGTCGTCAGTCAGAAATTAATTAAGTAATTTCAATAATGAAGTAAACAGAACACGTCTTACACGCGAGATGTCCCAGGGTCAGAAGGATACAGACTAATTTGACTGATATCGCATTTGGTTCTTATTGCACGGACACTATCTTCCTCAAATCAGTTTTGTGTTACCTTCAAAACCGACCCAATTTCAATCTTGCAAAATAATTGAATCATTTAGTGTGTGTGATGTGAATAATCTTGCCTGAATATCTCACTATATACGTATTCTTGGACGATCGGCTCTGCCGGGCGCGGCGCGGTGAAATATTAATTCTCATCATACGCAAGTGATTGACGGCTGTCTGCGCGAGGATATATCCGTCACGGACTGTAAACACCCCCCACCCGCTACGACCCCGAGCTGTACCCCAACCACTCCCCTCATCCCGAACCCCTGCCTTCTCCTCCAGTGAAATATCTCAATCTTTAGCTCGATTTATTGATTGATTCATTGATTCCGCTCCCACCGTACTGGATTTATGGTTCTTCGCCAGATTTGATTCCCTTCTCGTCAAGCGGTGTGTTTAGTTTATATAATTTATAGCGTTAGAGAATTATTTACGTCCGGTTTTGTTTGCATCTCGGCCGCGGACGGCAGCGCAGGGCCTCTGTCTTATGCCAATGTGTCCGTCACTAAATTTGTAACTATCTGAAACATATTATACAAGATGATCTGCGCCGGCTTTGAAGAATGTTCGTATTGATTGATCTCATTTTAAACCTTACTGTACAACAACAATAAGCTTCTTCACTGTATATATTTAATTTATACGTAAAGAAAAATGAATGACGATAAAATAAAAATTTTTATGGTCATAAACAGTTTTTGTGTTTACATCTTACTACTGATCTTTCACAATACCGTTAAAATTCCTAACTTTAATTTGAAATCACATCGCATCAAAAAGTCTTAAGAAGGTAACGAGGTGCGAAATCTCCACACAAAAAGCCGCACTCGCTCCCGCGCGACATCTGCTCTCTATTTGTCAAACATCGTTTACTATTTTCGTCGGCGCTGTACATTCACTTTGTCAGCCGGTGCATATAAGACTGTGAATACATTAATGTGCTATGAGCGTAAAGCGACTAACATCTTTATTACTGTTTATTAGTATATCTTTCCTGCTAATAACGGATCCGGTGTTCAACCATGTTAGTATTAGTGTTGGGAAATCTCTATTATTTTAGACGATAATCTAGAATTGACAAAATCAACGAATTAATTTTAACAGTGATAATTTTGTTTTATAAAGTAAAGTCTTCCTCTGTTGGCAAACTCCAAAGACATCTATTTCGAACAATATTTAAACCTCTGATAAAAAAGCCTATACTATTCGTTTATTTTCTTTATTTAAGTACAATAATAAAATCATGTTTTTTTTTACAAATTATTCTGCTGTCTAACGGCTCACATTTGCAGACTCAAGCAAAGGGCTTTATAATCATAGTTTGATTTTGACATGTGACGTTTAGCTCTGACAGTTACACGTCTGAATTTCTTTAAAATCTCTTTGCCATTAACGTAATCTTTATTTCTTCGAAGTTAAGGTGCAATTTTCCCTAAACAAACAGTACAGTATTTTAGTTTCTTATAAGATATTTTAGCAATATTCCCTTTTCGCAAGAGTGAAGTCTTATTACCTTGGAATAAGGATTAAAAGGATTAGTTTGGGAGGTGGCGTGTTTGTTTGTGACAGACTCCAAGGTTGTTTTGATGGAGTGGGCCGTCAATTAAATAGGCGAGTACTCAGTACGTCTACTGTATGATTGAGTGCAGTGATGCAGATTTACTTTGATGATATCGTTTTATAGCCACGTTCGCTGAGTTATTATAAGACGTATTGTTTAATTCTTAGTGTTATGTTACTTCGTGTACAAAGCATCAACCAGGGGATATCTTATCTAAACTCTTAAACTGAATCCTATACAATGAGGCAATAAAAAAAAACGTATACAGTTAACAGAGTACACATACTACATTATGCTGTATGTTTGTATACACTTTACTTGTGTCAACATTTAGCTATTTAACGTAAGTTATTCCACATACAGAGGGAAAGAAAAATCGATGATCGGTACATTGTCCGACCCACATCGACTTTGAGCTGTCAAGTTTGATTGAATCAACTGCTTGCAGAGCTACGTAACGTGCAGACATGGCGCAGCCGGCACGACGCCTTTTATGTTGAAATTAAAATGACATGCTACTTTTTTACCTTGTTTAATTTTATAGATTAAATATTTAGGAAGCTAAGTGATCCACTGTACGGGACACTGATAAGAGCATAAAAGTTCTTATGATGATAAAATTATCTTTCACCGTGAAAGTCACAAGTGTCGATTACTTTACAGTGAACTCTATGAGTTTAATTAATGTCGTGTGGCGCCGGTAACTAATTGATGTACTGATAAACCGCTTCCTGGTGCGAATTTCGTAGCTATATATAACGTGAAATGAAAGCGCAGCGACCATGGACGTTGAGGACCATCTATTTCCATGCTATGAAGACGTATGCCGAGTCGACTTTAAATAGAATTTATCGGCCGGCTTCGGTTCAAATTATTGTTATATATCACCCGGTAAGGACCGGCCGGAATCCGTGGCGCGGACCTCTCGCCGCCTCTGGCCGTTGCAAAGGCGGCGGGTAAATAAAGCGGTGGACAAAGACGTCCGTCTGTGCGCGACATCTGAGCGACGTGTGTCGCCCCCCGGCCCTCCCCGATGCCCCCTCCCGCCCTCTGCGGCCCCGTCCCGGCCCCCTCCGGCCCCGAGCCCAGGCTCGTGCCGATAATGATGTTAACTCACCGCCGGCCCGGTCCGGCTGCTTTGTCGCGTTTTTCAGTCTGTTTGCAGTCGTCGGGAACGGGGGGGCGGAGATGGGCGATGGCTGGGGACGACGTGTATTGTTTTTAAGAACAACTCGTCAAGGTGGCCTTTGAAATCTGAAAACGTTATTTTGTTGTATTTACTCCCGATTTTATGTTTCGATTCGATGATTCTTATAAGATGTCTAGTTTAACTTTCTGTGACTGGAAGAAGGAAAAAATTATCGAATCAACACTTTTCTATCGAAGTTCTTCTAAATTGGTTCTTTTTCAACTGGCTAAATTAAGTCATAAATGAGCGGTCGATACTATGAGAAATATTCGAGTGTGTCGGCTATTGTACGACGACATCTAGAATAAAATAGAAACTTTATCATGGGTGGAAACTACATCGTGCACGAGTCGGGTGTTTTGTAATAAATTCTATCGCCGGCTGGCTCGTCTCGCTAAATTGTCTTCAAGAGCTGACCAACCCCCCTTACCTAGTGGAGGGGGCGCGCGGGCTACCGGCTCCCCGTTCGTCTTGCTTATGACTGACAGCCAGACAGCTTGAGTGATTGAGAGTGACTCAAGCCTTAATGCGCTCGGGCGAGACTTATGTTGCCGTTTGAAAGGACGTAAGTACACATTTCGGACACGGGATTATTATCTTTAAGACGTAGACCAGAAGCAAGAGGATCGTTTGCTTGTGTTGAAAGTTAAGACGTTTTAATAAAGAATTAGTTGCAATGTTATTATGAATTAAAATATAGTGCATCGTTTTTAATACGCTTCGCGGTGTGTTCGCAATTAGACAGCACGTCCCGGGCACGACACTCGCTTGATGGAAGGCTCTGGAATACTCTGAGAAATAACAAGCTCTAATTTCATTAGCGTCGCGCCCTGCCCTGTGATGTATCCTGTAAGTGGCACAAAGAAAAAGTTGATGCGAATTTGTTTTTGTTGCGTGCATACATACGTTTAAATTACATAGGAAGGATGTAAATTTTTAAGCTTTTAGATGCATTTGCGTTAGGATACAAAAGTTCTCATTAATATATTGGGGTGAAAGTAACCAGGGAAAGTCGTGACGTGACCATAGGTAGTACTGACAACATTTTTTTACAGTTTATTCCTTATAAATTGATTTCATCAGTGTCCATTAAGCCAATCATAAACAGTTTTAAGCAAAAATTTTCGTGATTACGATATCGCGTCTATGACTAATACATAATGTATCCGAAAATGTTTGTATATAACAAAACAATTTACGGCTCCATAATCTGTATATTTGATGTACAAATCCGAAGAGTATTAAGGTTAATATGAAACAGAGCACGCGAGCAGCGAGCCGCGGGCCGCGGGACAGACGGACAGGTAATCAGCGGCCACTGCGTCCCTTCGTTTTGCCTATTTTGTTATCTTTCTAGCTTAATACATAAAAAGGTTTTTATCAAATTATCTTGTTTCTCAAATAATTGTTTGCTCTAATATAATTAACCTTAAAATTAGAGATTATGATGAAAGCGACAATTCATTTGTCGCCTTCATAAACAGCTTCATCACCGCGGATCACCTCGTGTGTGATGACCCTCGGATGTCAAAGAACAGGAAAGGGGGTTGAGATAAGGGGAATAAAATAAAGCCTACGGGATCTCGCTAGCGGGTGACACACAGAAGTTATAGTCATTTCTGTGTTATGTGAGGTCGTGCTACTTTCCACATTGACCCGTTGTCCAAGGTGAGACACGAACTTTGTCGTATTTAGATTATAAATATGTACCACGTTTTTTTTTCAGTCTTAAAGCAATAGCTTAACGAAAAGTGTGTCAATTAAACTCTTCTCATTTAAAAGTTGTTATGACCAGTATTCGGAAAATAAAATACAAATTCAATTGACGCAAATTTCAGCCGAGCACGTAAGTGTCCAAATAGACATATTTTACGACGCCACACAGAGCGCGTGCCAAGCGGCGCTTTTCGTCGGGATTCGAACCCGCACCCACCTACGGCGGTTTATTTACAACACGACCGAATCGATATATTTCGAATCAAATTGTCGAACGATCATCGTGTTTGACTCCTACGCCGCATTCGATATCTTCCTTGTTGTACGATATTCAACTTAATGGCATTAAGAATAAAGTTCAAGCAGTACGCGACTTGAATTTGTAAGTTTACGAATAATTTGCGATCTTTTAGTCTTATAAGGCACATGTAAGACTTTCTATATAAGGTTCTCGTAGATGGTATAAGTTAAGTCAAATAGTAATAACTTGTGTAGCAGTCGACATGTGGACTGTGGAGACAACTCTCTAACGTATCAACCATTTCACTACAAGACAAGGACGTAGCGGTCCGTTAAGTAGGGTTATATTATTGAGACAAATTTATATACATCTTTTGTTTCTTACTCATCAGCTTGGTGTTTCATTTAAATAAATTCTTCTATGTACAAGAGCACGGATCCTTATTAATACTGGCGTGATTTTTTATTTATTACAATCGATTTGAGGATTTAATTTTAGAAAGATGATCTACAATTTTACAACATAAAATGTTTTAATGTTACTTTAACTATAATTAATTTATTAAAGCGTACAAATATTCAATAAGTGTGACTAATTTCAGTTAAAGGAATTTAATTAGATACAAAACACAAATCACAAATATTCACATTGTAACTAGACGACATATAACGGTGTCTATTAGCTCGTTCTAGAGCGGTCGAATTGTTTCTCTATTATTGAATTCCTCATGTCCTTGCACGAGCCGTGCGCTGGATGTGGGTAGGTCGACAATTTATTAACTTGTCTCCTTGTTAAGCTAATTACGTCAATCATGTGTCAATCTCGCGGTCGATTGAATCAACGGGGTCGCGGGTTCAATGCCGGCCGTTGACTGCGTGCCCTTAATTTTTATTGTTGCGCCATGGAGTTGAATCCGTGTTTGTTTAGGTATTTGCTACCTAGCATAATATAAAGTTTTTCTTTGCGATACGCGTTTGTTACAAACGTATCAATCAACGATTACAAATTAAGTTACTCATGAGTGATAAATCTATTAATAAATATTCTCAAAACAGGTTAGAAATAATTAATTTAATGCGTGATCAGCAGATCGATTTAAATGACAAATATGCGATCATTCTGGACCTGATAGGTACATTTTTCATCATAAATAGGTAAATAAAAACACTTAATATACTCAACATATACGTATGATATATTTGCCTAAATGATTCTTGCACGTTTTGCAAGTCAATACAGACTACAATCCGGCCGAGTGCAGTCCGCTACAATCATCTGACGGTCGCTATCATACCTACTTTTGATATAAATATTTAGGTTTTGATTAAATCATTATTCGATATCTACGTCGGTTTATCCGCAGTTACAGTGCATTGTAATGTTTCGGGAAATTTCCACACATTAAATTTCACTACTTACTGGAAGTGCCTACATTCCGTCTATCGTAATCTGTTCGTCGTTTTCATTGAATAGAGTTAAGATTTTGTCTCAATTTAAAATCCTTACACAAAGGCATAAATACTAGAAATAAAAAAAGATAACTCCGTAAAAACTGTGCAACATATTTTTTTTAGTTTTAAGTATCAATATGAAGACTAGAAATGGATGAATTTTTTTATAGATTCAGTTACTTTTGATGTATGTTTCATGCATTGAAAACAAATAGGCTTTTAAAGTATTATTTAACGCTGTCGCAGTCACCCGCGAACAGTTTATCTTCACATTCGATATGCGATAAGATTGATTGCAAAAACAAATACGGTATTTGACATTTTAATGACTTATTAACAATTACTATCGTATCATACTTATTTATAAGTATTATCTCTAATTCCCTTGCTCTAGAAGTTTTTATAAACTGATTAAATTAAAATATATTTTTTTTTGGCAAAATTCCCCACTTTATTGATTTCGAAGCCAATTCTGAGCATGTGTCATGTTGATGCTTGTGAGTCAGAACACAAATAGTTTTTTTTTTAGATAATAACAGATTATTCGCAGCAATTGAAAAATTGTCAAGGTTCTAGCCAACTCAACAACCACATTTTTTTAAGTAACCTTCTTTAAAACTTTACTAATTTATTTCTGTTCAAAAACGTAGGATATAAAGATAATAGGAACTTTAGTAGGATGGAAAAATAACTTATCCGGTTTTTTTTAAGTAGCAGTTTTCCTGTTAGTGAATTAATAATTTACAATAATAATAAGTACATGTTGTCAATTAGTAATTCAAGGAAATCATATGATATTGAAGTGAGGATAAGATAAGATACGACTGCGTATTTACAATATCAACATAATCTAATAATAATAGAAATAAAGACAAAGATGATCTACTTGTTTTTGCGTCCGTCGTATTTGTCAATCGCTTATCCGTCGCAGTTGACACTTTTATATCACGCGTGTAATCTCCTTGTTGATTAGTGCCCGCGCGTATCATCGAGCGAATTATTCAATGTACTTTATTATTTGTTGGTTTCGCTAACACGTTAATCGTTAATCAACACAAAGATACTATTTTTTGTAATATTGATAACAAAATATTGAAACATATGCATGCAAATTTATATAACTAGAACTGTAAAGTTTAGGTTAATTGCTCATGGCTGTTTAACATCTACAAAAATCTCAAGCTTTGTGTTGAAAAGGTGTCTGCAAGTTTGTGTAGTTTAGTTTTTTATTTCATTTCGTTAATAAAACAAACGAAGTATACGAAGATGTTTAAGAGAGTCGTCTGATTGTAGTGGGGGGGGGGCAGTGCACGTGGAGCTCAGCATCCCTCATCCCCCCGTCCGTCGCAACTCGCGCCCGAGGAGATAAAAGTCAGTAAGTCAGTCTCGGCGCTGACAGCTAGCTTTGTTGATTTTAATCGCTCATCTCGCGTCTTGCCCGAATTGATTTTGATCCGTCCCTTTGTTTTAATTCTCATTACAAATGAATGGAGTCGTTCGCTCGTGTCTGGCTGTCCAAATGCAAATAATGATAACATTTTATTAGGCTATGCTTCAATTTAATTTGGTAAACTTTAGTCTCAATTCTAGAAACTTAACTGTATAAATTTAAGTTCGAAGAAACGTTAACCAGCGGTACTACGATGTCATAGTTATTTGATAGGACTTGAAATTAAACAATATCAAATTTATACTTATAATAGAGTATTTAATGGTATAGCTGAAAACTTATGCGTTTTCTTTCCTCATTTTACATTTTTACTAAATTTAACCACTAACAAGTTAGAGAGTGAAAAATAAACAGCAAATGTTTAAAAAGTAATGTAAGGAATAAAAATAATGGAATCCCAGTGGCCCTTGTGAGGTCAATGTCTCAAGTTAAATAGAAGAGCAAATCTCATGCGGGTATAATTTCGCGTTCATCACACGCCACTCTGCGTCAGAATGCCGGTGTGACGTTCCAGACGGGTTTCAAACCCACGTACCGCGGCGTCTTAGTCGCACGCACCGGCAATAATCGGCATTAATCGCATCATACACGGGGGCGTTATCTGTGGGATCTGCGCGGTCCGCCGGCGCCCTCCAGCTCCCTCCAGCTCCCTCCAGCGCCTTGAAGCGCCTTGCATTGCCCTCTAGCGCCTTCAAGCGCCCAGCTGATTGATGGTCAGTCGCTGCGATGCGAATCTACTGACGCAGTCTTGTGCACAGGGTTGCCGAAAATTTTGTTTAATTGTAATTTGTTTGAATAACAATTTATATGACTTCACTGTAATAAACTAATTCTGCCTTTCTACAGCTTTCATTTTTCAATCAGAGCGGTTGTAATAAACAACAGGATAATCATAATTCCGGAACGTGCCAAATGATAATATGCGAAGACAAATAATTTTACAGTATGCTACCATTTGTTTGTAAATTTTATCTTCCTATTAGAACCAAATTAATCATAATATTCTTATTAGAGATTTAAAATATTCTAATTATTTTTAAATTCAATATTTCTTTAAGAAGCGATTACAGAAAGTTATTAATGCATATGTATGATTTTAAAAAAAATATTTAGTAAGTGTTGTGCATCGCGCGACATCCCTTAAGGCAACATGACGCACGAATAACTTAAGTTGCGACCGAATGAAACAAAGACACACAAATATCAATGGTATCAGTGTCGGGTCGAGACGTCTGTAATAGTTTTTTTTTTTCTATTTGTACAAACATGGCAAGTTTAATATTGTTCACATACGAACTTTATGTTTTAATTTTTAATATATTCAAAGATATGTACTTAAATTCTTAACAGTAAATTGGAATGTAATTTCACTTAAAAATTGTTCAAAAAATCTTTCGAGTACTTCTTAGAGTACCGTTCCGAGACGTAATTCATAAATCATAATATAAATACATATTTCTAAATTCTATTTTCACCAGACCTCATTAAACACAGCGATGAAAGTTGATGGGCTCAGTCCGTGTCGTCATTGAAGTGAGCAATATTTTAACACGTTTGTACACGTCATAGAAGAATAAAGCGATTCTATTTGCATCGGACGCCGGCCGCGGAGGAGCGTCTCCGTCGCGGTCTCAATTCGTCAATGACGGAAGGCGAAAGCGACAAATTAGCGACGCGGCTCAGGTGTGGCACCCGCGCGCTGCGCACCGCGCCGCCTCATCCGTCACGACGATAAACCGATTTAATTGATTGCATTATTCAATTGCCTCGAACGCCATATGATTTCACAAGCGCCCAGCAAAGCGGTTAGACTGTAGACCGTATGTTTCTTCAAATTGATTACTCTGTGTCAATTCTGACGTATGAGACCAGCCTCACACACTTTCGCACGTTTTGAAAGCTAATAACAAGCTAAATGCAAAGGGAATAGCATTACCTCAAATATATACGTACCTAAATAAAAGTAATAATTAAAGAATATTTAATATTTTAATTGTCAGTGTAAGAATCATCGTAGCTAGCATGAGTATGAAGAATTAACCCGCCGATGTTAATTTAACATATAACAAATATATCCATCTAAAACTTTATCCGCATTACCTTACCGTGTCTGACGGAGCCGCGGCATCGCGTTCAGCAGCGAAGTGGGGATTCCCCGGGGTGCAGTAACGATGCGCGCGCGCGCTAAAGAACTGCACTCATTTGCATTTCCGTGCTGTGAGCGCCTTCCCCGTCTCTAGTCACAATGATCCCCTGGCCGGAGTCTCTTTATAGTGCACCTTCCTCGGTTACGATAGCATGTTAAAGTAGTTGTTTCCGTAATGTCGAATAAAATGAAACTTCCAGGTGATTCCGCAATCCTTTGGATATTACCTTGTCTCGTCCTATTCCTGTTGCTTAGAACAATGAATTTTATTTTCAACATCTTTCAAAATAACGTAAATACAAGGCGACCATCGTTTTTCCTACAAAAGTGAATCTTTTAACTTATCTAACGGAACAAGACTTCACCTAACGCACCGCGTACAGACGCATCACAAATTACGCTCGTACAATAATAGTTCATCCTTTAAAATAAACATCCATTTGATGGAGGAGTGAATGAATCAATTTCGAACATCGACCTGATACCTTGAAAAAAGGTATTCGATTAACGGGTCAAATAATGTTGGTGAAGTATGATTGACCGAGTGATCGGTCTGTCGGAGTTAATGGCGGGGCGGGAGTTATGAATAATGTTATAATTACGGCCCCGGGATACGTCTTAATATCAATAAAAGCACAAATAACTCAGGTAGGGTCCACTAACGCTCGCTGAACAAACATCAATCAATCAATGCGTCTGATATGTTTAAACTCACAGCAAAAACTTTTCTTGTACGACATCAACATACGGATACGTCTCACGAGTTTGTCGATTACATGTAACTAAGAACTGTCAGTTATTTTTCCTGTGGATTATCAGTAATGACCTTTTGAAAATATCTATAAACGACTTAAGACGTCAATTTAGAGTTGGATGTTTGTTTGCGTTGCATTTTTGCGTTGCAGTTTTAAAATTATTTAGGCACTTCAAAACACTGTCAAAAATACGAGTTTCATTGAATTGTAGATAATATTACAATAATTGAACCTAAAAATTATGTTAGAAAAAAACTACACCAATTTTTATTTGCAATTATATTACATTATTAAAATTAGATCATAAGTATAATTAGTTATATATTTTTAATCATGACATTTTTTAAAAAATTAAATTAGTAAAAATGTTAATCTTAAGATCGCGGACAAAACATTTATTTAAGTGTTACATGTCCATAATATTCATTCGGCTGAGCGTAAAAAAGACTGGTGTTTGCTTCACAATGGGCCGTTGAAATGTAAGGTCGATGCGCGCGCGACCCGCTTCGTGTTTATTTTGGTTGCGCCCAGCCGGTGTGGCCGCGCTGCCGTCAGGTGTGCCGGTGACAGCTTTGACATCTGTCATCGGTGTGCACCGCGCACGATGAGCTAAGGAGACGTTAAGATTACCTAAAAAAAAGGTGTTGGAGTATGACATATCGAGAGACAAATAATGTGTTGTTGTTTATCGAGAGTAGGAACGATTAGACAAACATTGAGTTTGTGTAATAATTTCGTAAAATAAACCCCGGAACGCTTAAAAAACTTAAATATGTACATTTGAGTAATGTTTTCCTTCTTTGTTGCTTTCTGCAAAGCAGCGTTTCTAAATTTTATCATTAAGAGTAGAGAAATTCAACCCACATCTGGAACAGATCCCGACATGACAAAACATTGTTCTTACCTGGGTAAACAAAGTCAGCAGTCAATTGTCCGATTCCATCACACCTCCATCTCGACCGATCCGCTCAGGAATAATAAGACGAAAAGGAGACACGTGAAAACCTATCAATAAAAATCGAAAATAACAGACGTTGTCCGCTTAAGAAGAAAACGAACCACTAATGAACGGAGCGTTCGACGGGACCTCGCAAAAATGGTCATGCTCGCCGTCGAGCCCTTGTTGCAATGCGCACAGGCGGTATTTTAGCTCGACCGAGGCGAAAAGAATAGGTGGCCGTGCGATGCGACGTCAATAAAGATTAAGTGGATTCCCAGAGTCGGGTTACGCGTCTCGGACGCGGAGACGGACAGAAATCCAGCCGCTGACGTGTGATCGACAGCGGGACGCGATGCCTGCCGCAGCGAGAGGAAAAAAAACCAAGAAAAAAGGAAGTAAACGTGACATTGATGCGGTTAGACGTTCGCTTTACTTTGTCTCGCGGAAAAATATTTCTCGACAAGTTAATTGGCGTCGCTTCTGAGCGGTCGCTTTGTGCGTGACGGGCTCTACACTGATTCCTAACGTCGATCCTTTGACGTAAATTCGATTTATTGCGACTGTTCCGTAACATATTGCGATTGCGATTGCTTGTCAACTATTGAGCTCATCTTCTTCTTGACAACTCTTACAGTTGTAACGACGCTTTTCCACTTTTGATGATATCATAATTAACCTCGATGATTTCTGTATGACGTGGCACAATGCGATCGACTGACACCCTTACTTTTATTTTTGGAATTGACCTAAATTTATGACAATAATTTGCTTTGATTGGCAGGTTAATGCGCGTGCCTTAATAAATTTACTTTTTTGATCGTAATACTCTTAATTAATAACTCGACGGCCTTGAACAAGATTAATATCGGCTAGCAGTGAGTCAATAACATTTACACGTCAAATTCATTGTTGTATGTATTTCAAATTATAGTCGCTAAAATAAATTTTAAATTTTAATTATTAAAGAGTGTTAAAATAAGATTCATTTTTAAAAATTAATGACCATGGATTTAATCTAGATATGAAGTCTATAAAGGAATATACGTTATTTAAGAAAATACAATGACGAAACAAAAACAGTTCAATCTTTAAAAATTATTTAAAAGCACATATAGGACACTATAGAACAATGTGTTTTTACCAATCAAAATATTAATGTAAAATTTAAATTTTTTTCTATTAGCTGTGACAGTACAAACTCCAAGTTTCGTAAAACACTTTATCGAAGTATTCCTTTCCTCAAACCTGAACGTTCGTCAGCCGCACGTCATGTTTGTCGTCGGCGGCAACCCTGGCGGCTGCCAGTCAGCAGTCAACAGGTCTCACTCACTTTCCTGAGAAACTCTCAAACCGTTTCTCTGTCATCGTACTGACGTCATTCGGTCAATGCGACTCATACCTATAATATATTCTCTTCTGACTACTCGGTGTAGTCGATGGACCACGTGGTGTCATCGGATTCCAGCGCAGAGTGTAATTTCTGTCATTCATCATGCATTGGTAGCAGCGTCAGAGAACGTGGGCGTCAAAAAATCTGAGCGTCAGAAGGTGAAAATATTTACTCATGTGACAGTTCATAAGAGAGCGTGTGCGACGCTCGCGGGTGGCCGATTCCTAGAAGTTTTGTGAGGGTTGGGGAAATAAGTCAATGTAAGAAGAACCCTGTGTCCGTTCCTGTCAATATGATAAGCCTGGTTTATGTATCAGCGAAGGCGCGTCTTAGGTTTCTCTTAGACTTGTTTTATCAATTCATTTAAAGGTGTGTAGAGTTAATTCATAATTTATTAACAACTCCATCATTATTTACGTCTTATTAATTTAATGCTTTAATTAATTTCTCTTCTTTTAGTTATTAATTTAAAATGGTAAAAAAAAACATGTAGAAACCGTAAACAATTTCAAATAATTTGTTTGACACATTTTTGATAACTTTTGCAGTTATTGATGACTTTAAGTTAATGCTTGACAACTTTATTTCGACAAAATGTAGCCCTCATTTATTAAAGCACTCGTGACATTGTTTATTGCATTGTTGTCAATAACCACAACGTAGCTCAAGAAATTCCACAAAAACCTATAGGCTGACTATAATATGTTTTGGTAAGCATACAAGCTTATCTGTACAGTTAATTAACAAATACCGATACTATCGTTTAAAACCTGCTTAGCTGTCGCAGGAAACAGGTTGACAAAAGATGTGGAGGGAAGACGACAAGATATATTCTTTACTCTTTCATTTTTTACCCTTTATCTAAATGACTATGTTTGAATATATATTTTTCGTGAATTAAGGCGTTATTCGTATTGTCCGGTAGTTTGCGCGACGATACCGGGTGACCCTGTTTACGTCGCATTTCTTCGATTTCTCAGCACGTTCGAGGCGTAATAAGCGGACGTCGGCCGTCCCCCGTCCGTCGCGTCCGTCACCGAGGCGGGGGAGTCCTCGGCTGGAGTGTGGGGGTCGTAGGAGTTAATGAAGTTTTCTCGGCCGCGATTCCCACAGGTCGTCACATGCGGCCCGAGTTTGCGGGCACATATTGCGCACGCCACCATCGCCAGATATTGCCGGCGAAATGTTTTAATAAGCGCATCCCGCGCCGGACCCACGGCCGCGCCGTCTCCTCGCCTCGCCTTATTAATGTCTATTGTTTCGAGTTTTTGCGTTATTACGTCTCTATTGGACGTCTTTATGTCCAACGCCTCCTACTTTGTTATGTAACCGCGTGTATCTTGGGGTGTCGGTATGAGTATCGCCACACATCAGACTTCCAAACCCATTTCACACGTAACACGGTAGTGCAGTAATGTCTTCCTCTATATATTCTTATAAATGTAACGAAGCACATGTCATCAGGAGTAAAATAGAAAATTATTGTAAATTTAATACTAATTTACGAGCGTCGATGGTAGAAATACATTTTTATTTTTGGTATAGGTAAGTTCTGACTATTTTTTTCTATCATAAAGTAATTTTTTTTTTCAAAATATTTTTGTCTAGTATTTTAATGTTTGAAAGCACATCTGAAGATGCTTTTGACAACAAAAATTCAAAGTCTTAGCTTAACCTGTACTTACAAATACCATAAAGAACGAATGATGGCTGCAATGTTCGAGCGTTCTTTCATTATTTACTTTGGGATCCAACATGGCGTCCCGACAATGTCCATTACGGCATCTATTTATTCTAAACTACATGCAATTCAAACTTGGCGAGCGTTCGACGTCCGCGTCCGGACACCAATTGCACGTCCAAATTAACAAACTTTTCGCCGGACCGCCGTCTCCTTGCCTCCCAAACTTTACACCGCACAGTTTTCGCTTTCTCCCTTTTTCGACAATGCAACATGACAGCCGGTCGCGCTCGGTTTATTCGCCTGATGGACGGACAAAATAAAATAAATTTTCTCTATTTAGAAATATGACATTAATATTTTGTTCGAACTGCTTTACTATTGAACTTAAAAGAGTATGTAAAATAATCACCAACAACACATCTTCACATTTTTCATTAAATTTTCATAATGATCTCTTTTCAATTGTGCATTTGACTAATGACCCTTTATAATTGAAAATATCTTGATTCTTTGTTGAATTGAAGTTTCACGCCATTGTACAACTAACAGCGAGCGACTCTATAAGGCACTCAGAACGAGCCCCGGGAGTGCATTAATGACATTTTTCACATGTTTCTTACTCTGATCACAGGTCAAGTCTGTGTAGGCGGCCACCCCTCAGTCTATGGGGTGGCGGGGTGAGCTAGGAGCCGAGGTAGCGTGGGGTGGTTCTAGGAGGCGCGGACGTCTCCCGTCAATCAGTTCGGCCCGACGTGACCGGAATGCAGCGAACCTTCGCAGAACGTTGAGAAGTCTCTTTTTATGATCGCCGACGATTATTCGACGTTCGCGTAATCTCGACCCGTATGTGTTAGGTGCTTTATTTTGGAATGCCTCTGGCATGTTTATTTCGGATTTGCTTTAAGTTTCGTGAAACATTTTCTTTTCAAATAAACATTCATAGAATGGAATTTAGTATTTTTTTACTACATATAAGTACGTGCTATATTTAATAGTAACTCATATGTAAAATATAGTTGTCTTACATGTAATTTCTAATTACATCGCCGCACATTGATTCTGATATTATCTCGACGCCAGTTCTATATTACTAATCAAGTCAAACATTAATGTTATGATATAGTATTTTATCTATTTTCTCAAATGTCTCTATTAGTTTGACGCTTCATTTATAGTTGTCGAATATCTCAACTAAGAGACGACAACATAAAAATACTCCGTGTTGCGAGTACCAGGCCGATAACAAAAACAAATAACTTTGCTGCGATCTGTGATCACTCGAAATGGATCGAGTGAGCGGAAGAATGAATGAATGAGTGAGTGAGCGGCGAGGGCGCGGGACACCAGTTGATCGCTCCTGATGCGCTCCTGTCCATCAAACTCGATTGCGGTAACTAAGTCGGGAACGGCCCTTTGTTATTTTGGAAAGACTTAGTTATCGACTAAAATTAACTCTTCCTTCCCTTTTATTATTTTACCATTTTAAAAATATCCAAAGTAGGTAAATTTTGCATAAAATTTTTAAATTAAAATCATCTTCCTCACACACAACTCGTCTCTGCCACATGACTATTGGCGAGTGCTTAGATGCATGCTCCCGGGACAGAAGCTAAATTCGCTGAGCGGTCCCCGAGCATTTTTTTTCTCTCGCCGGGTTATCGAATGCGTTAAATAAGCGGCGGTGTAAATCAAAAGGCCATAAAGTACCGCAATTCGGGAGCCGACTCTGCGCTAGTGTAGCGCCTGATTTATTCGCTCACCGGTGTCGGGGAGCGTATCTCGTGACGTCACCGCTTTTCCCCATCCCCGTATTGATGGCGGCCGGTTAAAAAGTGGCCGCGCCGGCCCGGCCGAGCGGCGTCACAATTTGTGAATGATTTTTCATTCCGCTCTCGGACTCATCCCGCGTTCCGTGGCCATTTGTCAGCCGAGTGAAAAAGATGCATGTACCCGCCTGTTGTGCGCTTTTTTGTTTCGGCTTTTTAGGCTTTTACGCGGGCTCCAATGACACGTGAAAGTGTGTTAGCGTCGGTCGAGTTTATAAATCTACCGCGTCGTTGTTGGAGCGCTTTTTGCGTTTCCGTTCGTTTTAATTTTGCGATTCTCTTGTGTTCCCATAGTTTGGATTGTGTTACTTACTTTACTTAAAATCGTTAACATTTATATGTAATTATATCCTTTATGATAAATACCTTTTCAAGACATACTTTTTATCTATAATAACGCAAAAAAAAAATGGAATTTGTGCCCGGTATGGCGATAAGCTCGCCCCCTATCACATTATGGGACGGAAAAACATATGGCGAAATATGGGTGCACTAGTTGCACCTCTGCTTACCCCTTCAGGGAATCCAGCCGTGAGATGTTTTTTTAACGCAAAAAAATCTGTTACAATTTGTCGATCTGACTTCATCAGTTTATAAGCAGTTGGGACGTGACAAATCAAATTGTTAACGATTCGTTAAGTTCATAATTTGCCGACAGTCCATTATGATATGTTTAGACCGATTAATAACTTACAAAATTTACAATCACTAGGTGACATTCGTTATTTAAAGTGACGCTTGTATAATATGACTGAGTATTGAGAAATGAAAATATAAAAGTGTATTAATAAACCATCATCCCCGCATGCCTTTATTGTCTATAAAGTGGTCTGCGCCTCTAATTTAAGAATTTCTTATTTGCAGGTGTCTGTAGTGATATAGTCATATATAATTTATGTGTATAGAAATGCCGTATGATAATGTCTACCCTCTAATAAGGAAGGAATTTTTGGACAATATTCAGAAAGTTTCTAAATTCCGGCACATTAAAATACTTTATACATATTCGGACAAAATTAGTGGGTCAAAGACATTATTTAGTTTTTAAATCGTAACATAGGAATCCTCGTAAAGTGTCCGAACGAGACAATGTCGTAAAATTTTCTATACTAGATATAAAATGCAAATTTAAGTTTATGTGTAAATAAATTAAACATAATAAGATGTAACACTGTTAGAAATGACTTTAAAATAAACGCTAAGCATCGCTATTAATTAGTTCCAATGTCTTTAGTCTTTTAAAATGACGGTATTCTTGACTAATTTGAATATTATTTTATGAAAAAATGGTTAATAAATACAAATGACCGTATAATCCTAATGGCTATCCTATAAGGGTCATTAAAAGACGATACAGTTGCTATTTATTCGTTATAAAAGTCTCTAGTTTTGTATGATTTACCGCGGAGTTTTTACCCTTATGACAACACAAGGTCGGGAGAAATCACTACATACTGAAATA
>JAABKM020000027.1:8641039-8653958 GCA_016277805.2 Papilio aristodemus | reverse complement strand
GTGTTATTAATAGATATTGATTTAAAAAATCTTTTATACCGAATTTTGCTCACTATCCCATTTTAATATATAACAACCAAATAGCCGACCGACCATCGGCATAACACTTTTAAAATGTCCCGAAAATTAATGTTAAGTACGTAGACGATAAACTTAAATATGGCTGACAATCTTTTGAAGTGTATTTTTTCAATTCTTTCAAGTTATTTTTATGGATAAAATATGAAAACATATTTAATTAAAAAATTTTGTCCGTTTCGCAAACTATGGCCGGTGCAAAAGCCATCGGGGCGCGAATCGGTTATAAAGTTTGATGGCGAGCTAGGCTTGTGGCAGATCACGCACGTCAAAAAATATTTCACGGCAGCCGGCGGGAAATCAATTTCGAGTTTAAAAACCCCGAATAAATCCCATTAGCCGGCACTCTGTCACGAGCGTGGCGCCCTCAAACGTGCAAAGTGAAAATAAAACAATGTATAGAATTAAAAACAGTTCGCGGGCGCGACGAGTGTGATTGACAACCGCCGCAGGTACGCTGCAGCGCGTGCGGACCGCGCGCCCGCTCGCGTCGGTGCTTCTTTTACATTAAATATTTAAAACAATGCATTTCATTTTATTAGAGATGAATAGTTTAGTTAACAAGATGCATCAGTACACAAGATGAGTGACATCAGGTAAACTTATTTCATCACTTTTACTCATATAATACAACGTACACTTTTGTGTTACGACTTAAGGTGTAACTAGCGACGTGTTTCTGCCTCGACGGCCACGCATCTATAATTGGCAAGTCCTGTGGTATAGGGATGTACACAAATAAAATCAGCCAGTCCGCTGAGCCCTTGGAGTATAAAAAACTGTTAATAAATCACAAGAACACCTGAAGTCTTACTGAGGTCACCTACGTATCTATTAAATATATTTTTATGTCAGATTTCAGAATAATTTGTATATCTTACACCTTCATGATAGTTAAAAGAGTCACACTTCGTATTTGACCGCCTGTGATCATCTCCGATCGTTTAAGGCTTTAATAGATGAGTGTTCACAAAGTTCAGATACTACCATGTCAGCACTTTCCAGCTAAAGGGAACACATACACGTGCACAAGCATTAAGATTAAAAAATAGTTTGAAAGACATAGTCGTGTTCATCTTTTAAAGTAATGTAACCAGGCAGAGAGAGGATATAACTTCACTTACCCAAACATAAAAAAGCGTCAAACTACGTAGCAATTATCATTGTACAGCCGACAATGTTTTCGAGCGGGCATTTCACAAAATCCGCGGGCCGGCGTCCAGGGCCAGTGCAATGGAATCGTAAATCCGCAGCCGCGAGCCGGTATAATAGTGATAAATAAATTGGGGCCCGCGGTTTGGCGCCGGCGGATTGTTGGCCGACATTTTTGCGGGCCGCTTCAATCACGCGCTTTACAACTTCACTGCGGGTCGCGGCGTGTGCAGCTCTGCTTCCCGTCCGCCAAATGTACGAGCTTTTTGCTACGTACTCTTTATTGTTATAGCTTGTTATTTAACTAATATTTACTAAAAATTCATTGTTTACAGCGTTATTAACAAATAACAAATCTTCACCACGTTTATTATCTCATAACAAGAAGCTGCTAAGTGCTAAATAACTTTGTAAAAATACAATTTTGTAAAAATACAATTTACTACATTTGAGTATATAAGCACGTTTAAATTCATCATCATAAACAGAATATGAAACTACAAACTAGAGACCTATCTTAGGATACCACACACCAATGGATTCACCGTTCTTATTTTCAATTAGCACCCAACCACGGTCTATATATTTAAATTTAAGAGTAGCGCTATTCACACCCGCGTCATAGTTAACATTTTACTGCAGATTGGCGGGCCATTGGCGGCGTTATCGCGGCTGCAGGCGGCAGACTCCCCCCAGACCCCACCGCCCCGTACAACACGTGGATGGAAACAATAAAAAATAATTTTCCACCCGCACCGCGCTACATAAATAATCATTACGAAGCGCATTCAAACACAATTACATACTTGGGTACGGCTCGTTAAAAATCATACGGAGGGCGCGCGGAGATGCGCAGTCCGCCTGCCATTATGTTACAAGAGTTAGTGTGATTACACTGCTCTGTCAATAAATTGAAGTAGTAAATGTGTATCGTTCAATTCCTAGTTTGGGATGGAAGAAACAAGTTACATTAATATTATTATTATAGTTTGTGTTCATTATATACATCCTCGTCACTTTCATTTATCCTTATTCAATTATATCAAATGAAGCGGGAAAAAAATTCTTAAGATTAAGATATACCTGACCACAACCTAGAGATACCTTGACGACACAATAACTCGGTCAAGGATGAATGACGGTAGATCTAACTGGGCCTTAAAGACTTAAAAACTTGTAATCAAAAACTGGTCAGGTAATATGATTGCTGTCTAGAAATAAAAAAATACTATTATGGTTAAAGAACCAAAATAAAAGGAATTACTGGCAGATAAAATGACTTATGGTTTACAATCGATATAGGATTCTAATTCGGTAGCGATGGAAGTCACAACACAAGTTAGATTTGGTGTTGCGATGCGAAGCAGAGTGTCCGCCGCACCCCGCGGCTCGGTTAACACGGTTAATAATACGTTCCTTACCCTCCTTGCCCTCCTCACCCCCGCCCGCCTTATCTGCAGTATTAAACCATAAAACATTATAATTTACACCACCGCTCTATGACGCTGCGCAGTCGGTGTTCAGCGGCTCTCAAACTTCACAAACATTTTGTTTCACACTTTACGGCCGAGTGGAAGTCGGCCAAGTTTATGTGTGGCCTCGCTTTTTATTCATAATGTTGACTCTATAAATTTGCCTTTTCTATCAAGATTTTTTCTTATTTATCAATTATTTTACTTACTCTTTTAGATTGAGCTTGAACAATACATTATTTAAACCCAACACTTTAAATCAAAATGAAATTATTATATAATACCCTATCAATAGATCTGATATTGGCCAACACTAATAATCACGATCGCCGTACGTCGTAAAACGATCAGAACTAGATACTTATAGAAGTAAGAGAAATCATGGTACTTGTACAGTAAACTCTGCGACTGACTGGCAGGAGACGGTCGGAGATAGGCAGCTAGGTGGCGCTCTTTAGTGTCGGAGGCCAAGACCCACTTCGGGTCGCTGCGCCAGAGGAGTAAGTAAGTAAGTACAGTAAACTCTTGAATACGGTATACATATGAATTCTTTTATATCTCCACAGTATACATTTACCAATTAAATATTTTATATCTTCAATTCAATGGCCAAATATTTAAGCGTAACAGAAACCCTTCGAAAATAATCACAACGTAAGGTTATAAACGGATTGTTTACGACTTGCGAATCAGCGAAAGTTTGAGAGCCGACGCCGGGAGATACTTAAAAATAACGAGATTCTAGCAAATATTGTAATAGAGCCTCCCCCCGCACACCGCGCCGGTATTTAACGCAAAACCTTTGTTTTAACAATGTTTCTTCGCTGATTTCACGTTTTTGCGCCGCGTTTGCTCCGTGTCGATAAGTGGGTCCCTATGTTTGCCTCCGTCGATATATCGTGCAGAATTGCCCGCACCGTCCCTAAATATATGTTACATTTTGTTTTGTATGTTAATAGACTCGGTTAATGGTTATTGTCGGATGGGTTTTAGATCTGTTGCGGGCCCCGCCGACGGACTAATGTTTAGGATTACCATTTGTTCTGTTTGTTTCTTGCGCGTGTAACGATGGAACCTTACAACTAATTTGACTTCTAATTACACGAGAAAATATTTTATCTTTTAGATAAACTTTATTAAATATTTCCTTTATTACCATTACAAAGAAACTATTCAAAAATACAATCGACAAATTTTGTTGTATTATTTTGCATACTTTATTGTATACTTCTTTAAGACTCATGTTTGCGATGGTAAATGACGACTTGTTTCCCCATGTAGCATTTCTATAATGCCGCTGATATTAAACTTGGAAGGTTTAATTTGGGTTTTTCATATTTATCCAGTTTTTTAATTGCGCTAATCTTCTAAGCACGTTTCAACATCTCGCCTTCGCCACAGCGCCAGCGGGCTCGATAACAAGACAAATAGAAGTCACATCGACTTAATCCGCGCCTTTGTGTGAGCCAACAATTGCGCCTAATATTTGCCATATCTGTGAGATAGAGCTTGCGCGATGGCCGTCGCGAGCCTTAAAGCCTCCGCCGCCGCACCTCGACTATGTTAATATTGTCTTATAATAGTGGCTACCTTTGAAAAGCGGCAGCAAATCGCCTCTTCAACGTTTTCTTTAAGTTATTTAGTAATTAGATACCATTTTGTGTTTTTTTTAAATAAATTCATCTGGTTGCTTACTCAACACAATTTACCCATCTTCCCTAGATAAATGAATAGAGACTATTTAAACTCATATATAAAACAATATCATAAACTACACAAACGAATAAAAAATAATCCATGGAAAACTTAAGCAGCGAGTAACAAAGCCCACAATTTTTTTTTAATTTTCAATTCAATTTATCATTTATATTTTGTCAGAACGATAATCAATAATGCCTTTCAATGTAATGAAAAAATTATACAATGTTGGCCAACCGCTTGTAACTTGGGTCTGGAGCCACACGCATCCCTTATCGCCGGCGAGTTTGCGGAGATTATTGCAAATTTACAGATCGTAGCGGCGCGTATTGATACAGCGGTTATCAGGTACGTGACGGGCGGCCGCTAATCTACCACTAATGTTGGTTTTGTTTTTGTAAATACACCTTGATCTAGCGCATTATCGGACCTAGTGTTAGTGCGTAAAAGGCATGCATTCTTTAATCCCAAGTAATACAGACTTAAGTGATAGCCTTCCCTTTATGTACGTTCGTTTTATTTAATATTCTGATTCTCAACTTCTTTGGCTACAACTGTAAACATTATTTTTCTGTACATGACTTTTATTCTAACATGGAGTCAATTACAGTGGGATATACCTGCAAAAGAATCAAACGCAATTTAATAAAGTAATTACACAATATCTTCAATCAATTCAAATCATCTAATCTCTCATTGAAAAGTAAGTTTATAAAAGTATGTATTGCTATTTTATCCACAGTTTGAAATATAAACTTCTCTACGTAATTCATATTAAAACTGTTGAAGCGAAAAGATTTTCTTGAAGGGCATCAGCTAAACATACTTTGACACTAATAAAGCTACATTATCAAACATAACAAACTATTTTCGTATTTATCAAGAGACATTGAAATTCTATTTACGGCACCAATATTATTGGTTTATAAATTAAATAAATAAGGCAAAGGTGTAATTCGCTTCAGAAGGTTTCCCGTAGCACTCGTCAATGCAGTCCCTCACACAGATACCGTAACAATAAAAAAAAAAACAAATCTCGCATCCCACACGGTCCGATAGAGATTCACTTACTTCTCCGTTAAGTGTTGCGAGTTTCCGACAGGTATCATTATGCGGGCATACTTAGCCGGAAGGGGGCGCCTCTGGTGCGGGTCCGCGGGGGGGCGAGGGTCGCGGGGCGCGGGGGCGGCGGTGGAGGCAATTTAATTCTGTCCACGTTGTAATAATGACCGTCATAATTCGTTCAAAGTGTCCGGTCCGGGACACTTTGGGCCCGCGCCGCGCCCGGTTGATTCCTTTGCATTTTCCCCCTTAATTCCATTTTCATGCCACCTTGCACACATTCGCGCTTCATCTGAGCTTTGCGCTTGTGTGCCCCTTGTCTTGGCGATGCCAATATATTGTTTTGGGTAAGGATGGTATTTAAAAAAAATATCTAACATTTCTTACGTATTATGACACTGACGCTTTTATGTATACTTATCATTATTTAACTGTTCTTTGAAATCGTAGTAAGACAATATGTTAACAATGTTGAAAGATTCCAGTCGCCCTTAATAATACATAACTTATTATATTAAAGATAATAAAATAAATTCTTCTCGAATTACCTTTCAAAATGAATTTTCACGTTTAAAAGAAAATACAAAATAAATAATATTTGTTATAGATTATTCCCATACATATCCTGTTTAAACTTTTGTGTTCTTTTCAGTCATATACAGAACTAATCTATCATGAGGAAAAAAATTCTAACAACATCCGAGGATCTTAGAGATATGTGTAATGTTAATCCCTGTCAGTAGAGAGACACCCGCGTGTGTGTGTGCGTGTCTGGAGTGTAAGCACGCGGGGTGGGCCGCGGTGTGCGCTTGGCTTTATCAACACGTGTAGCTCGTATTAAGTTTGATTTATACCTCTTTACATCGTAAATGGATTAGGGAAGGTCCCTTTGGTACACTTGTGTATGGGAGAGCTCCTAATGTCGCCGTTTTATGGCTTTTCATAATTGCCAAACGCCCTGGGCTCGGCGCTAAATCAACCTCGCGTCTAATCAGCGGATTGTTTTGAGATCTAATCGATAGTCCTGTGCTGTTGTTGTGTAAGCTTAAACTTGATAGAGATATTATTAAATTAGCAATTTATCTTTCTCATAAAGCTATAAATGTCATGTCTAAGATGTTACGCCTGAAGAAAGATTAACGATTAAGAAGAATTAACTTAATATAAATTTACTGTATTTTTTAAGAATTTTTTAATGATTAATATAAATAAAAATATATGTTAAGCATTGATAGTCCTACGTAAAAATTAAAAATGAAATTGTTAATGTGAATTATGTAAAATGTTTTAAAGAAAATCTTATTTATTTCAGGTAAGCAAATAAAAAGAATCCTGTGGACAGAGTTCGACAAATAGTAAGTAAATGTACAGTCGAAATGATAATCGCTCGAACGTGTACTTCGGCGCTAACTAGTGTTGTCTGGCGGTGGCGCGGTAAACCGATGCAATATTTACGATTTTTAATTAGAGCGGCGCAGCACTAATGTGTATGGTACGTGAGGGCGCGGAGGCCGGTTATCGGTACGGCTCTAATGAACCGGGCACAGCCCTATTGACTTTACTTTTAATATTGGACGTGGCCGGATCGGAATTATTCCTCGGCGACATAAGAAGGAAACGTGGCATTCATTAATTATTGTTCTTTGTTTAAAGTACTGCGGATACGAAGCGTATCGCCTTTGTTTCTACTTATTTTCTTTCTTCTAATATTATTTCTTTATGCAGTGCAACGCTATGAGCGACGACTCTTCAGTTAACTCGCAATACGTTAATGAGGTTTTTATATATATGTTACAATTTTCTTGATAATTATAATGGGAATTAAAAAGTTCACTTTATTGCTGGTTCATTTTTTTTCTGTCAAATTTAAATTAAAACTTAAGTATTGGTCAATTGAAATTCCGAGTTAAATTTCAAACGCTTATTTCGACTTGGTTCTTGCTTTGAAGAAGATATTACTTAATTTTGTAGCGATTTATAGCCAAAAACTTAACTTACTATACCTCAAATTCAACCAATCATTTTTGTTGTACAATAATTTAAATCTATACATTATACATTTTATAATTATTGATCCAACATTAAGTAGTACGACTATCAAAATATTTAATCATGAAATTAATTTTAGGCTAAACTTGTGCCGACATACAATCGCCCTTTAAACACGAACGGAGTAAACGAAAATGTGAAAGTTGCTTTGTGAAATACAAAAGTTCCTTTTAATTTCTATAGACGATCAAAAGAATATACGACCGTTTGAAATTAAAACGGACGGAGAAGAAAAAAGCAAATGAACTCGAGAGAATCGTTTGCATAATGAATGTACAGAGATATTGGACATCGGCGAGCAACAATTGTGTGGGCCTGGCCTTATAAGGAAAAAATAATGCAAGCTTGCATTCGCACTCGAGTATGCAAAGAATAGCTCTTACTTCATTGGTATTAGAGTCTAAACATTACTATTTCTAGATTCATAGACGTAAAATAAAACAAGTGCACTCGTGCGTTGCTACATACTATGTGTAGCTCTTATCCCACAACAATAAGGTTTAGTGTGGCCTCTTTATTTGTTTTTGAATACCTCACGATGTCTGTAGATTCGTAATCGCGATATAATTGAAGCTAATTGTTTGTTTTTGTTGTCGTTATAAACAGGAGCTGTCGGTGTATTTTTAAACCCCTGGAATGTAGACTGTAATAGAATTGTACGGCACTAGAGGTTTTTTGCGTAATTTAAAAAAAATATGAAATCAAATCTGATAAGACGGAAGTACAGTTATTTTAGACGGTAGAAATTATAACTATACTTACAGAAATAACCAATCGTTCACAGGAAATATTAATAAAGAAAAATGTTTTTTATGAGACAGTTAAACATTACACGGTTACTGTTGATGTGGACAAGTGGCCGTTGTGATCGACTAACGACCATTGGAAATTATATAAATTTAGCATTAGGTCAAGTTTGTTGTAATAATCCAGTATTTGAATTATTTGACAAAACGCTGCGGTAACAAAGCTCGATTGTAATCAGCACTAATATATTTGGTGTATGTTCTTAATGCACTGAGACTACACGAAATCAGCTTCGATTTGAAACAAGCGGACGAAGTTGTAGCCGAAAGCTGTTCAACAAAGCGATCACGAAGTCCTGCGCGCTGCAATTCCGTAAGGAAGTTAAAAAACGAACCGAAGCCAAATGAACAGAATGCACACACAATCACAAGTCTTCGAGTTCTGAGTTCATCAAAAGAAATCCAAACATAGCGGGAGACAGCCGTCTGTCCTGAATACAGAACGGCAGGCGGGTGGGCGGGAGTCGACGGCGGGCGGGGTGAGGGGTGGGGACAGGGACAAAAAACATTTGCTTCCACTAACGAAACAATCGCGGGCATAATTGATTTTAACTTAGAGTCGACTGCAAATGAAGTCAAGTAACTGCAGGGGTGGGCCGTGTGTGCGGGTGCTGACAAAGTGGGGGTTGGGTGGGCAGGTGCACGTGTAGTGGTGCTCGGCCCGCTCGTGTGTGCACATGCCTTACGTCTACATCCACTCGATGCTGCAAAGTTTTATGTTTATTTGTTGATAAAATGTTTCTTCATGTTATTGGCATTCAGCTGTGACGTCATTGTGTGGAGTGGCAACTAGTATTTGTCTTGTATGAGCCGCGACCGATTGTTTAAGGATCACAATCAGATTGTACATACTCAAATTACTTTCGAGTAGAACAAATTATATTTTATAACTATCGAATTAATAACAATTAATAACAAGCAAAGAGAACGAAAAGGTAAAAACATTTACCTTGAAAAATTTATAATGAATGTATTTTTTTATACTATAAGGTGGCAAACGAACAAGTGGTACACCTAACGGTGACCGATGTCCATAGACACCTGCAAAATTTAAGAGTTGCAGATGCGTTGCCTACCTTTAAAGGACAGAGGAAGGAATCAACAGGAAAAGGATAATTCCTTCTCCTATTGATCCCCTCCTCTGTCTTATCCTCTTCCCCTTTCCATCCTTTCCTAGTTAGAAAAGGATGAGAAAGGGAAATGGATCAAAGTTGAGCCACCGGCACCTCACTCAGGTCGTGGTATTTCACCGGTTGAGTCGGCCCATTCGTGCAACCGATGTTATTGTTGCTGGCTCGACTTGTCTGATGTAGTAGCTAATGTAATTGATTTTTGATTTGGGTTGTTTATAATCATTAATCTCTAATTTAAGACCTTTTTTAATGTATATTTCTAAGTAATCTCCATTACCTCTTCCTCCCTCGTTGTACCTTCCTCTCGACTTCCTGATATAGTGTAACGGCTATTTTCTTTTTTCACTTCTTGCATAAACGTTCTTTACATCTAGAGCGGGCCAATTAAATCGAAGATACATTAATTGGTGCTAAGACAACCGGTGGTAGTCTGAAGACATCGGGAGGGCATCGCGGCATCTTCCTACGGAGTAAAACTTCTCGCCCTAATGAATCACGGCTCGCCGCCGGCCGGCGGTTGTATATTCAAATCGGCACTTGTTTGCCCTTGATTAAAGAACTTGCACAGAAGCATTACATTCGCTTTGTCCACTTAACCGTCACATTTCCATTACGCATCGAGGAAAATTTAAATAGAATAAATAACGGAGGCAAATGAAACGTGCTAGATCATAACATAAACGCCTAACTCGTTTCTTCTAAACCTCCTGAGTCTATACGTACTAGAGAATTATCGCAAATCTAATTATACACAGGCCCTGCAAAAAGGTTTTAACAACAGTTTATATATGGAAATAATCTGTACTTCATTTGCGTCAGTTCTTTGATCTCATATAGTACAATAATCCCAATATGTAAGTCGAAGGGGAGTGACAGAATCTTGATACATAAATTTTCTGCTTATTAGATAATGGTCGCTATTTGCAAACTTGTTTGTAGACAAACACTTGTCATGTGCAAAGGATATCGAGAAAGTACAATAGTTTATGCGATGCTTTGATCGATAAAAAATATCAATAAACACGACAAAGTAGACGGAATTAAAGAAATAAGCGCTCGAGGTGCCTTATAAGGTGCGGCCACCGTGCACGAAGTCTGGTAGCCGGTGCGATGCATGCTGGCGATAGCCGGTTCGTTCCCGCCCGATCCCGGCCAATCCCGGCCAGTCCCGGCCAATCCCGGTTATATCCCGGCCGATGTTCGACTTCAGATATGGTAATCGTAGTCACAGGTTGACGTCGACGCGAATTATCGCAGAACCATCAGCGAGCTTTTTAAAATGACTCCTTGCCGTCGCAAGATACGTTCCATGCATTGTGTCGGTGCATTCAAACATTCCTTTTTCATTTATAGAAAAATAGTCGGTTATATTTGGATGGGAATATGTAAATAACATGTCATTCTTAAATGTAAAAGTTAAAATATTGTTAATAATAACAGAGACAAAGAAAACTTATCCCGTAAATAGGGACAAGAAGTGGATTAAGAAAGTATAATATAAATTTGTAGACGATAACTTAATATTCTTGTTTCTTATTAAAGTGGCGTAGATATAAAGTCATAGCAAGTTCTACATATTATATTACGTTGTTAGTACTTTTTACGTATCCCAACTATTGTATTAGATGTAAACAAAAAAGACGACATTAAGTCATCAGAATATCTGCTGTTAATTCGAAGCGAGGGGTAAGACGGCGGCGGGGCAGACGGCGGAGGCCGGCAGCGAGCTGGCGTTGCGGCAGGTCAGTTGATAACTTTGAATAATTTATATAAAGTCGAGTAACGAAATCGTTATCGGCGCGCCCCTTACGATTTACGGCGGCGGCCGCGACTGTACCGCGCTGTGTCCACGCTGTCAATTAGAGGACGGAGATTTAGGAACTGCTTTTTACATTTGTGACAGCTTGTTGCTTTTAATTATTCAATTCAAATATAAGACCTTCATGTAGAAACACTTTCTTTATAACTAATCTACGCGAGTGTACGAGTTGGTTTCCTTGATAGTTGTTACTGAAATCGACCCTTATCGTATTTGTTACCCACATACCGACATAATTTTTTTGTAAAAGTTACGTGACACAGAGAAGTATAATATAAAACAGTAAGATATTAACTTAAATTATATATTACTGTCATTGATCACAACTTCGAATCCCGCTTTTTAATTAATTTCTTTACATCTCCAATAAATACCTAATATTAGTTTAAAATAAATAATTCATCGGCCTACGTTCCAAATAAGATCCCAAATCACGAGCCGCGTCTCCCCGAGGGCTGTCATCTCAACGTTTGTGTCAATAGCAGACGTCTTGGAGTCTGCGTGCTGATGCAGCCCCCCCACCCCCTGGCCGGGCCGCCCCCAACACTGCGCACGTAGGCCTGGACAGTGGACCGTCGGAATACTAATTATCAATTAGACGGTAGACGCCGAGGGAGTCTTGTAGCGCTGGCCATTTTTAAGAGGCGTATCCTCGTTAATTTTACACGTGTCCTTTAGATTGGACTTCAGTGTATTAATGACTGTATTTTTACTTTTGTCCTCAGTTCTTAATTTATTGAATCATTTAATTACGATACTTATTAACTATTCACTATACCTTCTGTACAGGCATCTAGACGCACATGTACAGACTCGTTGCATTTGCTTCGTCTGAATGTTAAAGAAACTGTTGCTTGTTGTGCGTCTCCGATATGAAGTACGCGAAAACATTTAATAATGCTTCTTACACCTTGCCCAACTTTGTATTGTCGGAACTTGTTCTTAATAATTGCATCAATTTAAAAGTATTAAGACATTATTATAAAAATCTATAGGTATTACTCTTTTCAAAATGATCATTAACGTCCGGAAGTCGTGTTTTATTTGCGGACGAAATAGAAACATGCAGGAACTAATAAATTTGTCGGTAACACATTAATGCGTCGTGCTTGTTAATAAAATATTCACCTTGGGAGCGATAGCAAAAAATACACTGGAAATCGTTGGATCAGTAAATAATTCGACATAATTCAATCATGAATATTCCTCTTTTCATGTACCGCTTCGAAAATAAACCCAATAATTTACGTATTTCTAGAGTACATTTTTTTTCCACATTTTTAATCAATATTGCTTGAAACGAGTTTACATTTTTAAATTCGCCATTGCACGCACTTCTACGTAAAATATTTATTAACCGCCTCCTCTTCACAATCGTATGAATACCGAATTATACATCTAGATTTTTTATTCTAATTTCGTAAATAGGTTAGATAGCGGATCGTAATTGGGATAAAATTTCTAGTGAAGACCGTGTTTTATGAATAGCTTATGAATTTTTATTACGCTATAAGTGGATTTACAATTATTTAAATAAAAATTTAAAAGTATATCTTACTCGTTACAAAAGTCTCGACCTCTGGATTCAACTCTTACCATAAGAACCATTGCATATTTTTTATTAAGTCAATTAGATCAACATAAAGAACA
>JAABKM020000027.1:8477904-8491526 GCA_016277805.2 Papilio aristodemus | reverse complement strand
GTAATACGTAATATCACTGAGCCATCGAGGCAGTTCTCTAGGAGAGTACATTATTTTATTAAATATATACTACAATAGTTTCATTTAAATAGTTATGTTATTAGTTATTACCAGAACGTCCCTCATAACTGATTCGATAATATTTTGAGCTTCAAAATGAATCTTTATCTTGGCAGACATAATTTAAACACTACTATAAATTTACTTCAGTGTTCTTTATCCAAAAGTGGCCTTTAGTTCATATAGCAATTGATACAGACGGTTACTGTAGTTTACAGGTGTTAAGTTAATGTTTCTGATTCTTTATGTAGTTTAAAATGCAGAATACTTAACTAAGTATAATTTAATAATGATAATATTTGTCGTTTAACAGTTTCGTATATACGAAGATGAGACAAGCGTTAGAGATGTTTCAAGATCAATATCTTTAGTCTAAGCCATAAAAGAAAATTTGTTTCTGAAAATGACAATACAGATGTCATTAAGAAGGAACACGTGTTATAATTCGAAATATAAAAACGAAAGAAATGGTAATATCGAGAAAAAAAAAGCTACAAAACAGACTCCGAAGCGTCTCCACTTTAAAACTATTACGGGAGCATTCCACCGAATCGAACGGCATTTGTCTCGGCTCCTCCCACCTACCCCCTGGATTACAGCGACCGGCGGGAGGGGTGAGACATTTAGTCGTGACATTCTGAGTATTTATTCGCATAATAATAATTCCTCAGCGCGTCGACGGGGCACTGCCGTTAAGAGTTATGGCTTGGGGAGATACCTTGAAGGTGATGTTGGAGTTGTTGGAAAACTATGGATACTCCGCTAGTGTAATGCCTCAGTAAAATGTTAAAAAAAATTCAGAGCTTAGTTAATTATAGCTGTCGCTGTATATTATCATGATTTATATTTATAATGTTAGTTCAAAGGCAACCAATTTATGAATGAACAGATATGTCATCACGCTTTCGTCTTATATTTCTTGTCTCTCTTTAAACAAGGAAATTAGTATTTCCCTTGTAAAAAAAAAATTAGAAATTTTAAAATTTATTTCTTATCTATGATTATTGTCATATGCCATATCTTCCATATTCTATCGTGCAACGTCCACCGCTTTAAGATTAAGGCATTAGCCGGTACAAGCGCCGCGTCCTTACAACGCGGTGTAGTCGGCCTCAATATTGTTATATTGTACCTTAGCCCACCGGCGCCGATAATTGTCTATCTGGATGGGATACCTATAACAAATCGTACAGTCTGTGACGCGATCACATCGTCCGCAACGATCAACCTGCAATTCAAATAAAAAAATAACATTTTATATTGCTCTTTGAATAATGATATCATATGATAACCATTTACATAGACATATCATTATAACGCCCGTCACTTAGATGTGTTCACAGAAACAATAAACTTTCATTTTCCACGAAAACAACATACTTTTTTTCTAGTGAGGTGTATATATCTAAAGATAATTTACATTTAATCCATTAATTAAAAATGTAAGTCACGTCTCTTAAAGTATTTTGTTAATTATAATGCATTAAAATTGTTTATAACATTTCCAGTGAGTTTATAATAGAGGCCGCTCAGTCTTGTCACTCGGGCTTTCCGTATTAAAATTATAGCCTTGATTGCATCATCAAATACACAACAAACACCTTGAGATTAAGCTTGAAGAATTAACGTGTTCCGAACTGTCGACCCTGATTGTCTTGTTCCATAAATGAAGGGTTGAACCTACAGGGGTCTGTGTCTGTGTCATGTCACATAAACCGGCAAATACTGACAATAATAGACTAACATTTCTTGTAAAATATATATATTCTGTTTTTGAACACATATTTTAAGTAAACCTTATGTATAATATATAATTATTGACAGGCGGGAAAGCTAATTTGATACGTTAGATACTATTTAAACAAAAAATGTTGGATAAAGAATTCTGTGAGTCTTAAATATGAAAAAAACATACGCTTTACCAAAACCTTTTGTACTAAAACTTCGCATAAAGTATACTTATCATTGTAAGACTAATATTGCTCGATGTTAAGATAATTGCCGTAGAAAAAAGAACGCCGCGACAAATCCTGACAGAGTGCAGTTCGAAGAAAAAATCTCCCTGTATATCCTTAGATATTGGCGTATGTTGACATATTTACGGCCTCCTCGACTATTAAGTGGTGATTTAGTGCAGGCATATCGGGATGGATACGTTTTTATCGGCGGCAATATATCCACTCGGCTCCTGGCTCTATTATGTGCCCCATTGTGACTTGAATCTCGAAGTTTCCCGAATCGTGACTTTAGAATGTCTGCAATCTATATGACAAATTTATTTAGAACGTTATATCTAGCTAATGGTTTGTTAGTCTGTCTAGTTTTTGTAAGTCTAAGTTTTGGAAAAGTCTTTACATATCTTTCTAATGTAATTTCGTGTTTAATTCGCTATTTGATTATTCGATCACTGACTTATTTCGTTGTAGGCTGCATATAGACTTGTTGGATCTTCCTCCTATGTCTCCCAAAACACGTTTTCTTAGGCCTTCTCGTCTTAACATCCTTGACATTTTAGAAACAGTGTCATAAATCCGAACACCAGAGAAGCCGTAAATGAGTTACCAACAAGAACAAGCAAAAGATATAAGATTGTAATTCATCATATGCTAAAATGTCTATATATCATTTACGTTTTTTTTTATTAACATTTACGTATGTCACCGAAACAAAATCAACGTGACGGCAAATACAGTTTATTTCAAATTGAACTGTCAAATAAAGACTCACGTCGAATGACCACAGAGAAATCGTCCATCACTGCTGTGTTATTTAGTTATATGGAGTCGAATTGCCTTTGTCATGAACTGTTTTTACAAATCAAATAACAGATATTTGTAGTTTATCGTACTTAAATTTGATTTCGTTTCCTCAAAACCGTCGTAAATATCTTTGACCTGATTTTTGGCTTATCTTCAACTCCATAGCTGATGTGATACCTAGGAAATTATTTATTCTTTATTCAGTAATCCGTAATGTCTACTAACCAGTAAGCTGAACGTTAATGAACGTTACTATGACTTTGTTTTATCAATTTCATGTACAATCTTCTTCAAATTTCATTTCTATATTCATAATTGAAGACTCATTCAAGATTATCCATAACTAATTAAATTTAAATTAATCGTAAAAAAAATCGACGCACGTCAAATTGACCGTAAAATTTCAAGAAGAAAAACAATGGGGCACCGACGATAACGGCACGGACTTTAAATTAAATCGGAGCAGTTTCGACGAACCCTTCAGTTGTGGAAACATACGGGAGGGAATTGCGCGACAGCTTACACACTGTTTTTTTGTTATCATGTATAAATTATATTTTTGTATTTGTATTCGTGTGTGTGAATCTTTATTTTTAATGTGGGGTTTTTATTTTAATCGGCAAATGTTTATTGATCAAAAAAACTTTCGTAGCCAAAACAAAGCGATGGAACTAAGTTAATACAAATTCATAGCTTTTTACCTCCCCACAATACTTCTGACCCTTTAATTCTTAAACATGATAAATTTGTCAATCATAAAAGCCGAAAATGCTATTGTAAGTGAGTGCTATTGTATGTTTTTCCTTTCCATAATGTGATAGGAGGCGCGCCTATCGCCATATCGGGCACAAATAGAAAATGGAGATTAGAGATATTTCTTATACCCCGAATTAAATTTTACGACCTCTAGGAACTGATATCTCATACCGTCACGTAAATTGAGACTAATGGACCAAATCTCCAAAAAAAACGATAATTCTTTACATCTATTTAAAAGTGTACTGTTACAGCTTGAAAATTAAAAACCCGTATGTTTCTTAGTAGAGGGTTAACTCTAAACTCCGGCCAAGGTATGAATATTTACGAAAGCATTAATTATTTTTTAACTTTCTTCGGGTTTTAAGAGGATTTTCTTACCCGGACCCAGTCGCCGAGTACTGAATGACTGTGATTATTTTTAGTTAAGAAACTTTGCGCAAGTGTTTGGGCAATATATTTCTTCGAACAACACCGGAAATTCCTCATTGCTATTCACTTTTTATTAATCGCCATTTAATAAAACTACTTCAAGAATTTTTCAAAATAAAACAATAAGAAATTCACAGTCAGAAAAGTTCTTTTATTAACTTACCGCTTTTTTGTTAAATGTATACTTGTGTTTTCTCTTTTAAATAATGTATTTGCACCAATATCATTTTAAATTCGTAGCATTCGTGACTTCGTAGACTTTCGTAGTGCCTCGTAGCCTCGTAGTTAATTCCGCGAGGCGACCCGACGAGACCAGATTCAACAAATAAAATTTAATTCGCCTACTTTATTGTAACGAGGAAACACGACAAATTAGTAATAAAAACAGACAAATAATGCTACGAGTTTGATACTACATTCAAATCTAGCTTATACATTAAGTATAATAGCTTAGGTTTGCGCCTTGGTGACGACGAAAGAATACAGTGGATTAATGTGTTAAAATTTAATTTAAAAAAAATTAAAGTCATACCTTTCATATTTATCAAATAATCTCTCTTCATTACTATAATTAAGTGAGAGTTTGGAAAGAAGGAGTTATCTTATATTTATTAAATATCTTAAAACTTATCACCTTAGCTTTGATACTTCTAGATTACTCAGATATGCTTAAGTGAATTCTCGTATACGACCATGTAATAATTTATCATTGAAATACAATTTATTCTTTACTACTTATTATAAAGGGTCAGCAACTTATTTTAAATCACACGCCAGTTTTATACCATACCGTTTCATCGTTCTGTTTCAAGTACATAGAAATGTAAACGTTGCATTTTAGGTACGTCCACACTATATCATCAGCATCTTTAGAGCGCACCAACAAATTCCCGGCTCATTTGTTTTTTATTCATCCGCCGGCCGGCGGCTTGTAATCGAAAATATAAATCGAGTTTAACTGCGCTCGCGAGCCGCCGCGCCCGATAACGCCGCCCCCGTTAACTGGTAATAAGAAAATAAAGGTAACTTACATTTAACCCGCCTTATGAAATATCAGAGGTTGTAATGTCCGCGCCCAGCTTCCTTCATTACCTACCACTGTATAGTGTTAAGGCAAAAGAGTATTTTAATATCGTCAATCATGGTATGACTTGAGGTTTACTTTTAAAAAAATATTATCGTTATCAACATCATAAAACACCTCCCTGACAGTCGGAAAGATCACTTAGTTATGTCACTCAAGCATTTCCTCCATCTTCCCTAACTTCTTAATTTATCTTGTACCGATGTATGTACATATTCTATAATTTTTTAGTTCCATGGCCGATTGTGTAGCATAACTTATCACATATCAGAACCTTCATTAATGTTTGCATTATATTGAAAATTCAATTTCCAATCCGTTTATCTATGAAAATAAGTACTTATTTTAAAATCCAAATTAAATATTCACAGGTAAAGTTAATACTATTTCGTATACGGCGTATAAACTGTGTCTTTATAGGTGTTCACATAAAATTTAAATGTCACGACTGCACGTCGGGTATTGATTTGATTGGGGTCCAAATCCAGCCATTGGCGTGTGTTTTACGAGCAGTACGGTGATGGACGCTGCGGATCGCCGTATCGCCATCGCACAGCCGGGGACCGTTGAGTTACAATCGCCACTTATAGTTTATCGCTGAACCGATGTGTTCTGATTACAAGCATACGACTACGGAGGCTGTTCTTTGCATAAATTTTCAGTGGTTAACTGTCTGAATAAATATAGAATTGTATGTTCCATATTGAAGGCATTAGTCAAGATCGAAATCATTGGCATACTTTTTAGTAAAAAAAAAAAATTAAAATGTATAATAACATAAATATGCGGGAATCTCTCTGACACCCAATTATTTAAATGCCGTCGTAAATAATTATTTTGAAAGTTGTAACCTAATGTTGTCGGCCATTATGTGAGCTAAGTGAGTCGTTAAGCTCGCCTAATTACAGCTAACGGACAGACAAATCGGATAAACATTGTTATTTATGATAATTATGAGTTAGCTCGGTAATGGCGCCGGGATCATACAATTTTAACAACATTTAATAAGCCCTTTTTGAAGAAAAATTATAGTTTTTTTCCTATTCATAAAAATACATTGTAGATCAATGTCTTGCACTAGCTACGAATCGAAATAAACATAATTATGAGAGGGTTATGTAAGTTTTGTTGCAGAAACATTTAAACAAATTGTAATTATAAAAAGTTTTGCGTTAAACATTCCGTCGTCGACAATGTTCTACATTGAAAGCATTAGGTTAGATTGAAATCACGAATAAGTTAATAAATCGTAAATATTCGTAGATATCTTGTTGTGTATTTGTATTCGTCGTATTTTAAATCTTGCACCAAAAATGAGCCATATGCCGCCGTCATATGAACGCACTGAATAATTCTATAGATAAAAATTAAATGTTTAAAAGGCACACATTTTACCAGCACATTAAACACAAAATAGTGAGGCCGTCTCATTAACGCAAGTTTATTGTGAACCGATTGTCGAATCGCCGCCATACTGCTGGGTGGCCGTTTTATCGCCGCGCGCGCGATATACGACGGAATTAAAAATGCATAAACATTTGACGCTTTACGATAATTATGCGCGCCGTGTTGCGCCGTCGGTTTATACGTGCAACTTAATATTGCGTATGGTTGATACTTATCAAAGATTTATACAGATATCAATACCTATAGATAGGACATTTTAAAAATGTCTAATTTAAAAAAAAAATATGTGTGCCAAAGCACTTTCTCGTTTATTTTAACCTAACCTACTTCAACTATTCAATTATCTAATAATAACCTTCTTGAAGCCCAAACAATAAGCAATATTCATGTCCGATATTAACTATATCTGTATAAAAATATATATCTATCTATCGCTACTCTATCGTCTAAGTGTTATGGGTGTGTAATGTTTTTTCTGTAAGAGATACCTTACCATGATAAACCCAATATTAATTTTATTACATTACCATACAACCGCATGAAACATTTGTTACATCGACATCGTATCGCGCCAAGCAAAACGCGGTTGTTTACATAGCAAACGCTTGATTTGACCATTTGCCCAATATCCCAATAAAGCAATCTCTATTACCTTGGTCATAGGTCACAAAACGACTGTTTTGCAAATTTGTTAATAATAATTATACATTAAACTATTCGTATATTAAAAGAAACATTTTAGACTTTATGCAGAAAGAAATAAAAGCTATAATTATCGGAAGTTAAAACACTCTCTTTCGAAATTTGCACCAATTAATCATTACATAATTTATTGAGCAAAATGATTCTTATTACAATGTGTTAAGGGCGGGTATGAGTGTTTGGATAAATTTGTTCGTGTTCAGTAGTCCACGTCACTATCTCGACAGCTGCTTGTCACTCAGGTTCTTTTTTCAAAATCTGTCCCGCCCAAGAGGGACGTTCAGAAGATTAGTGCGGAAATATTTTTTATGTCCTTTAGTGCTCTTTCCTGTTTGTTCAGCGATAAATATTGTAAGAGGAAAAGAATTAAAAAATGTTCATTTACCATATTTTCGCCGAAAGAAATGCTACTTTATAAACGTACAAACTAATGTTTATCTGAGATTATTTCAACGACTCAAATATTATGTACAATGCACAATTAATTGATTTAAAGTAAAGTTTTTCCACGTAGAAAAAAATTTATTGGTTAAGAATTTAATGGCAAAAAAAAACACTATAGGAAATCCAAATCCATCTATCGATTAAACTAAAGAAAAAAGTTCTAACACAAATGCTAAGTTGACAATCACTACCCTCGATAAGAAAGTCGATGACTGTAAAAGATATTAAATGATTTGAGAAATATATATTTTTTTGAACAAAAATTCATTTAAGCGCATTCCAATTTAGTGTCGTAGCGTAATAAAAAAGAAAAAAGGAGATGGCAGAGGGCAAGAGGGGTCCGCGGGGGGTCGGAGAGGGGATCGCGTTAATTCTAATTACCGATAATTATCGTTACATTTGCAACGGGATGCAGTTTTAATTCGGCCATTCTGTGTCGCCGGTGTACGCCCGTACCTAACGAGCGTAACCGATGGCTTTTTGATAATGCCATTAATGGTAACGCGGTATAAGCTTTTGTTTGTTAAGAAATGAACCGATACAGAAAAATGTTTACCGCTTAGATTCGATAAAAATGTTTGTAGTTCTTTTTATCTGTTAAAATGTTTTCTCTGTTTTAATTTTATATTGTTATACCATTATTAGTACCTATAACTTGCAATAATTATGTGGCTATTTATTAACATGACTAGTCTACTAGTATCCAGTAGTAGTACAATTGAAGTGTGAATTTTGTTAGTTACTAATTACTTTTACTCTCCGGTCTAGTGAATAGTTATTCCTAATTCTACCTAGCCTTGTACTATTAAATAATCTGAGAGTTTACTTATAAAATAGTAAACAAATCTCATACACTACGTACAATCTTCTCATAATTTTAAATAAAACGGATGCATTTAGTACAATCGGCAATAACAGTCCGTCAGCGTGTACAGTGCGCATGAAAATCAAGTGTTTGGTAGTGACAATATATTTGGCGCTGTCCGCAGGCTTGTCGCGCGATATCGGCACTGTAAAGTGCGTCGCACGCCGCCCGGACTATCTCCCGCCCTGTGGTCGCTGGACGAGTTTTTATATGTCATAGAGATGTTAACCATATCTAAATAATTAATAGTATTAAAAATACGTAAATATGTCATTGCGTGATGTAATAAAATATTTTTGTTAATGAAAATTCAGTGTTAAGGTTAAGTGCATACGTAATAAAATTAACTATTATATTAAGACTACCGAAGCAGAGAATATTCAAGTTAAAGTCACTTTCGGTTACGCATTACAAGAACAAGTTAAATTTAAAAGATTCAGAAAAATAAAATATAATGTTTCCTACCACTTACTATAATAATAATATTGTAATAGTATTTAATTCATAATTTATATTAACAATCAATTTTGATATAGTATTCTCTTTGATTTTACTATAAAACATGACATGACAGCTCTATAGATTTCCCGACAGACCAAACAATTAAAACAAGGCAAGTCGACGTCGGCCATCTTAAATTTGTGCAGGCTGTATTGGCAATATCTAAACGTGCACCTGTTTCTATGTGTGAGCGTGCATTCCATATGAATTTACGTGTAAATCTGTGAACGGTTTTGTTTATAACAAAACCAACATTTTTTTTAGTATTTTTTAAGTTCTGTCATCCAAAACCTGTTGATAACTAAATGTATCAAAAATATACCCTATGTATGTTTTGATTAATTCAGTTCACAACATGCCTAGTCTAATTATAAGCTGACGGTATTTATCGGTTACATATATAAAGAATAGTACATTAAGTTCAATTTTTAATATGTAGTAATTTCGAATATTATTACGCGAGCTAATAATTACTAATGAAACTGTAATGACGCAAATATTGGAATTAAAATCTACAATAAAACGGTGATTAATTCAAAAAGCGTCATATAATGCGCCATATCGCCTATTCGTAATAATTAAATAGGCGCATTAAATTAGAATAGTGAGGGCATGAATATTTATCATCAGCGGAGTCAATAATATCGCGCCTGGCGATTATAATGACTGCGTTAAATGTGATTTAGCTATCTAAAGGTTATTGGACTTTAGTGATTATATCAAGAGTTACTTACTTAAGAAACTACTTATCAAAACATTTTCGTTGCTATCCCGTATTTGGCGAAAAATTGCAACGGAATACCAAGTTTGCCGTCCCTAGTCTTTAATTATTAGGCGCCACCTTTAGGTCACAAAACGAGTAGTTTCTCCCGATTTCTCAGAGGCGGATCTGGTGTAACGTCCCTCCGCAGACCACAAGCGACCGCAACGAGTAAGCTTAAATGCATTCTAAATTGCCTTTACTTTTGTCCTGATCATTACTTTCTGACGTTCCTGATTGTTATAGTCACAGCAATGGTTATTTAAATCTTGACACCTGCCTTAAAACAAGATGAATGTTCCACTGTCAAAATATAAGGAACTTTCTTAAGTTACCAATTGAATGCAATCTAGTCTTGCGTCAAAAGCAGATACAACAGATAATTTATGCATGTAATTGATTACATTAGTAAGTTTACTTTAAAATTTTATTTGTAACACGATACACATAGTTCCATTATTGAATAAACAAATTATTAATGCTATCCCCTAAAATGTTCCAATAAAACCTTAAAATAGCATAATTATTTTCAGGTTGAATTCAGCGCGGCAAAATTATCGGTCGATATACAAAATAAACGGACATTATGAACGCGACTAAACCATAAAACTAGAGCGGGATTGTTTCAAAAAGTGGCGCATAGAGAGGCATAAATCAGCGGCCGAGCGGCTGATTACGCTCGCGACAGCCGGCCCGTCATAATGGCCGCGTAATGAGAGCCCGCGAATTGGCTGCGTTTTGATTTAATGATACGAAATAATGGCAATCAATGCGATAGCTAAACGCTCGATTTAGCGCCGTTTTTTAATTATCATTTTAATAAAAAGTATAGAAGAGATTTATTACAACTCAATATATAATTAACGTTATTACAAAAACATATTATAACCAAAGTATAAGCCTAAAGTAATGTAAAGTAACATTATGTGCGTCTTTGTATTCATTTGCTAAGTCTACTGGTTAGTATGTTTTATTAAACCACATTTAAAAGGTTCCCTACTGCTCACTGCTCCTTCATTGAGAGTTTGTATGAAATAAATAGTTAAAAATTGGCAATCCATTCAAAGATATTACATATAATAACATAGACATTTACAAGCAAGTTGATAGCTTTCGATTAGAGATATACATATAATACTAGACATAAGGTTACGAAATCATCGCAGACCTGTCTAATTATGAGTTTGTTATTTTTGTATCAATAATAAGTAATAAAGAAAATGTATATTCTATCTACTACTTTATCAAAAAATCAGGCAAACAGCCAACTGTCCGTAAGTGGGGTAAGAAACGCGAACGCTCACCGCCAACTCGCAGACCGGACTTAAACAATAACAACATCCTGGAAGCACTTAAAGAAAACCGAAACGCGTCCAACAATCCGTAACACAGTAAACCAATAAAGCACTGTTATAAATAAAAATAATTGCCCCAGTTATAAATAAACGGCAGGCGAGTCGGTAAGTATATCACGAGGCTCAGGGCGGCGTGTCACGCCGTCTGAGTTATGGCGTCACACAACATAAAATATACAACAAAAACTGTTGTTCTTCCAACAGTTTTGCCCCATATTAAGAATGAGCGTAAACATAACGTGAATTTGGAATAAGGTGGCTTCGGATTACGGAGTCGCCCTTGATACTAATTTCATTTCGTTTGCTCATAACAACCACCGGGGAAAGCACTGTGCCTTTTCTGTTGTACTTAATATTCTTTAAAACAAAATTGGAAAATTGTCCCACAGTTCATGTTGTACCTAAACGATGCTAAGTGATACGAAACTCATAATTTTCTATAGTAAATTAATCACTGATCATTACTTCATGAAAGAGAACTTGTGGGAACTTATCATCTATTGTAATGTCATTCTCTTGAAGCTTGGGGAATAAAACATACATGAAATAAATATGATGAATTTTTAATTACCATGTTAATTTGAATTTTACTCGACTAAAACGTTTTACTTGGATAACACTATCTCCACTCATTTCACTGTGCTAAAGCCTTCGCCCGATTCAAGCCCAGTTCGCGCTGTAATTCGTTATTTTTATTGTTTTTTGTTATTATCATTGTGCCCCCGGATTACACTATATGATACACGGGCCGGCGCTGGATGCGTTTAATTGCCTCGGACGGTTTAGAGTGCAACATAAATAATAAGATTAAGGTGAGAGCAGTCACCCTGAATGTTTATGAAGCATCGTAACTCTTTGCCGTTTGTATAAGGAAATTATTTTTACATATTCCTATAATTTAGTATCCAATAATGTCCGTGAGGAAAATTGTAAGCGTCGTTAGTTAAGTGCATAAATTTAATATGTGAATAAAGTTTAATCGAAACACAAACAAGATAAAAATGTCATACAACGTCATTGCTAAGATTTTTACAAATTTGGAAAATAAAAATTTGTACGTAGCGTATTTGGCAATGTTATTATGCAACAAATATATAAAATTAGTATAAGATTAAGCTAGGAAATGATTCAAGAAAATTTATTGAGGAAAAGGACTGCGAACCCAAGATCTCATGTTGCGCAGTTCGTGATCCTTATTCTAAAATGCACATACATCACATTTCCTTACCATGAACAAACGTTACGTGCAAGTTTGTTACATTTATATATACAAAAATGAATGGATTGAAGTTTGTTCCGGTTGCAAACAGCGTTTGTAATATCGGTGCCGGCGCGGCTTGTCCAACAACAAAAAGTTAATCCGAACAATAAGCGAGTGTCGGCAACGGATTCAAACGGGGGTTCTCCGCTACCCGCGCCACCACCGCTATATGCTACCACTACCCGCTACCCGTACTCCGCCCGGCGCGTAATGTGAGCCATCTAATTAGCAACTTCTGCACATTCGCCGGGATTAGTTACGTATCCTAATTAATTTTTGTTATGCATATTTTTCATTAGCTTTACGTAAATATTAAAAACTGATGTAGTGCTTGGTGAATTTTTTGCACAGTTAAAACAAAACAACTTCTGACCTAGTTTTATTGATAGTAAATGTGAAATAAGAGGGTTTTAATACAGATTTGCTATGTAAACCTTACCTTATCATAACCTACTCGAAATCAATTAAAACAAAACTTAATACGAGCCGTGTTAGCTTGAAACGCACAAGTTGCACAAAACATACAGTTCATTAGCGCCATAACATCACATAACGTACACTCATCGCCGATGTTAGCAGTGACGGCGACGCGTGCGTTTTAGTTCATCGGTATTTATTAACGCGCCATTTCTGTGAAATACTGATTTAATTAACGAGTTAAACTTACGCCGCCGAGTGTACGATTCAGGACGCATGTGAAATTTCGAGAAACAATTATGTTTTCCTAGTTCAATTGAATTTGGTAATTGAAATATGGATGTATAGTGATATTTGAGAAATATGATCACGGAAAACGATATAAATGCACTCGCAAGTAGGCGCTGGATTTGTAAATATTTTTTTTCACTTCGGCTACTTCAATTTTATCAGTGAAATAATAAAATTACTTTAATAACTAAAAAGGAAGCGCCTGCAAAAATATTGTTTGCAAAGAGACTCATTTGTATGTTGATAGATTTTGATTTCTAATATTTTTTTACTTTTAACATTTTGTCATATATTTGACTCGTGTAAAAATTTTTTGTCATAATTTGATTTTCTAACTGCCTAGTTTTCTACTTGTAAGTAGTTGTTAAAATGAACAATATATAGTTTAAAATTCACTTTATTTGGTGAGTGAACTACATTTAAATTAACCAAAAATAGGTTTTCTTAAAATAATCATTTTTGCCAAAATTTATTACAAAAAAAATTACTCGATAGTTTAAACAAAATAAAATTCACAGAATTAATTCC
>JAABKM020000027.1:8066847-8077026 GCA_016277805.2 Papilio aristodemus | reverse complement strand
ACTTAATCTTAATCTCTTAAAATATTTAAATCATATTTATTACTCGCTTAAAATATTTTATTCGAAATAAATGTTTATGGCTCAAGTGTGAAGTAGAGCTGTAGTAATAAAAATAAACAATAATGACATACTAATGGCAATCGGCTTCCGGCATGTCACCGGCCGGGATCTCATCGCTCGTATTTACATAATAACATGTGGGAACGCTTGCCCCGGCGCCGCGGCCGCGATATCTAGCCGAAGATTATTGGAAAGCAATAAATAATAATAAAGAAGGCGAGTGTGGTCGCGTGAGGCACGCCACCGCAGCGCTGCGCCCTCGCCGCCTCGTCGTTCTCGCCGCGCAGCCCTACGCCCGGGCCTTCCGATAACGGTTAATTTAAAAGATTCCATGTTTCAGACACTGAATAGTAGCTAGCTCTAACACTAAGTAAAGAAGAGCAATAATGTAAATTGTCCATATTTAAAGCTTTGGGAACTTTCATTCAAGTTATACTCAAGAGCAAGTGCAATAACTTAGCAAAAAAATACCTCACTAACTTATAAGCTCATTAAAATGGTCATTGCTATACAAAGGCGAAAAGTTAACACTCAATTTCAGTAATTAGGAAAATCGGGTGAATTAATATTCGAAAGTGACGAATATAGTTTTTTGTAGAAGTGCAATAGTATTTTAATATAATTGATATAAAGTTAAAATTAACAATTACAAATAAATAAATCTAGAAATTTCTACAACGTTCTTTATAAAAATATCACTGCTGACAGTACTATTTCTTTTTCTTCGGTGATTTTTTATCACCTTTTTTGACAGGTTCTGGTTCGGGAGGTGGTGTGGGCGGCGGCGTCGGCGGGAGCTTCCGGTCTGGCCACTTGCGCTTAAAGAAATCTATCATCGCCGCTAAGTTTACAGTCGTTGATTTTTGTCGAAAAGGACCCGCGAATAAAGTTGTTAACTGATTAGCTAAATCTTCTTCCAAGGGTAGTCCGTAATCCTTTAGTGCTCGTAGAAATGGTTTAGTATCCATTGGCTCCTGACTTAACTTGTACAGCGACATAACTATAAGCGCTATGTCAATGTGTAAACGTTTAAATTTCGTCTTACATATATAGTCTATCCTATTTAACACTAAGTCTCTCATATCAATATTCCTATGAACAGCTGTTGTGTAAACGTCGCCATATGTGATTTCAGCATTTTTGCGAAATTTTAATCTAAGAATTTTATCTCGAAGTTTTAAAAACTCTGAAGTAACCCCTATGTTATCAAGCTTAAGGGTTTGTAATTTACATACAGGTTTCAACATAGGTAACAATATATTATAAGCATCGTTGGACGTCAAAGGATTAGACGACAAGTCTAAGAAACGAAGATTTGACTTATTTTTCAAAGCTTTTACCATCGCATTGATCACTTGAGTACTAATTTTGTTATTACTTAAATTAAGGTAAGAGAAGCTCGGATTACTTAGAAGTATGACTATTGAATTTGCGACTCTTGGGCCGCCGTAAGTGTTGTATGACAGGTTGAGGTCAAAAAACTCTTCATTTGTCCCTAACTTAGAGCATAAATCGAAAATAGCGTTTGGAGATTTGAGCATATTCCATGACAAATTAAGATGAGTCAGTTTATTATTTACTTCTAATGCGTTTGCAAGATGTGTGACGGACATGTCAGTTAAGCTATTATAACTTAAATCTATATTACGTAAGTCTGCTCCGCGAGTTATTACGTTAGCTAGATGTTCAACTCCCTCATCATAAAGTTGATTTCTACTAAGTGTTAATTCGCGAAGTGCTCGATTCTGAGGTAAATTAATGAGTAACCGTCTCGCTCCTTTAGGTCCTATCCTGCAGCCACACAAATTAAACACTTGTAGAGTACTATTTTCCGCCAACATTTCACCTAAGTGAAAGCATCCGTCTTCATCGATCCAATTGTCAGTTAAGTCCAAGCAAGTTACAAACATGTTTAACTTTAAGGACATTGCTATTACTCTGAAAGCCTTCGTCTCCACGCCATAATATCGCAAATTAATTTTATTTTCTAATAATAGTCGATGAAAACTTAATATTGGACTTAATCCAGCTTCTTTGCACAATGATAAGTATAAATCCTGTCCGTCGTCAGGATAAATGGTTTTTGGTTCGGGATCAAAAAGGGCTTCTTTGATTCCAAAATCTGGAATTGCTGGATAATGATAATATGGATTTCGAAAAATCGAACTCGCAGACAGAGGTATATACTTTGTGCATATTTCCCCGCTGCCAGGATCATAAAGGCCTTGTCTGTACTTAATTTCCTTGATAGATTCCTCAGGTTGTTGAAGAATAAGTGAAGACCATTCTTCCATAGGAGGTTCTTCAGAAGATTCGCTCGATTTCGACGAATCTTTCTCATATATAACCTTGATACTTACATCTGAACTCATTTTACGTAATAAATGTGATTTTTATTTTTATGTAAATTCTTTTCTAAGACAATTTCATTGACATTAAATAATGACAAGTAATAAACAAAGATTATGTTAAAAGTCAGTTAAGAAGAAAACAATTACGTGAAAAAAGCATCCTCATTTGCTAATTTCAAAGAAAATAGTTTTTGTGTATTCTGGTAATAAAAACTCTTTGAGAAGCTGTTTTGAAATAACGTTAAATTGATAATACAAATTTTATTTTAAGAGATCAAATAAGCACAAAAAATAACACAAAAGAATTTCCTACATAGATTACTTTAAGGGAGGAGAATGTACGTTTCTTTCCTCATGACACTTCCTTTCATTTATCCATGTCTTATAACATCTGATGAACACGAGTCAGATCCTCATATCACTGTAGGTGGGTAACATCTTGCGAAATCCTATCATATTTTTAGAGAGCATTAGACGTTTTTCAAAATACCATTCTAGTCTTTTGTTCAGTATTGAATGAAGGATTATGCAAAGACAAGATGTTAATGAAATTGGGAGAAGAGCAGGGGGAGAATACTCCCCCTGCTCTTAACCAATAGGATTGATCACCTAATCCACAAAGCATAAAACCCAAAGTATGCAGTTATTGTATATATTCAATAAAGTAATTTTCGGCAGCACGGCCGCTCGTTATAAAAATATTATACTTGTTTACAATAAATATGAATGCAATTCAAAATGGACCCACTCAGTTCTTCGTCACGGAGTTAACTAAAAATCGTAGTTATGCAGTTCTCCAAGTATGGCGACGAAATGTTGGAAGATGACCACTAATTTTTTTGAAGACGTGTATTGTATTAATCAGTTAAACCAACACGCGTTCGATGTTAAGACTAAATAATAAGCAATAGTATTTTAATATAATTTATATTTATTAAAAATTAACAATTAATAAATAACGCGAGACGTTACTACAACGCATGTTACAAAAATACCACTTTTCACAGTACTATTTCTTTTTCTTAGGTGAGTTTTTTCGACCTTTTTTGACTGCTTTTGGTTCGGGAGGTGGCGTTGGCGGCGGCGTGGGTGGAGGCTTCCGGTCTGGCCACTTGCGCTTAAAGAAATCTATCATCGCCGCTAAGTTTACAGTCGTTGATTTTTTTCGGAAAGGACCCGCGAATAAAGTTGTTAACTGATTAGCTAAATCTTCTTCCAAGATTAATCCGTAATCTTTTAGTGCTCGTAGAAACGGTCTAGTATCCATTGGCTCCTGACTTAACTTGTACAGCGACATTACTATAAGCGCTATGTCAATGTTTAAACGTTTAAATTTCGTCTTACATATATAGTCTATCCTATTTAACACTAAGTCTCTCATATCAATTTTCCTATGAACAACTGTCGTTTCAACGTCGCCATACGTGATTTCAGCTTTTTTGCGAAATTTTAATCCAAGAATTTGATCTCGAAGTTTTAGAAACTCTGAAGTAACCGCTATGTTATCAAGTTTAAGCGTTTGCAATTTAATACCGGGCTTCAACATAGGTAACAATATATTATAAGCATCGTTGGACGTCAAAGGATTAGACGACAAGTCTAAGAAACGAAGATTTGACTTATTTTTCATAGCTCTCACCACCGCATTGACTACTCGAGTGTTAATTTTGTTATTACTTAAATTAAGGTAAGAGAAGCTCGGATTTCTTATAAGTATGGCTATCGAAGTTGCGACCCGTGGGCCGCCGTAAGTGTTCCATGACAGGTTAAGGTGCAAAAATTCCTCGTTTGTCCCTAACTTAGAGCATAAATCGAAAATAGCATTTGGACACTTAAGCATATTCCATGACAAATTAAGATGAGTTAGTTTATTGTTTATTTCTAAGGCGTCTCCAAGATATATGACGGACATGTCTGTTAAGCTATTATAACTTAAATCTATATTACGTAAGTCTGCTCCGCGAGTTATTACGTTAGCTAGATGTTCAACTCCCTCATCATAAAGTTGATTTCTACTAAGTGTTAATTCGCGAAGTGCTCGATTCTGAGGTAAATTAATGAGTAACCGTCTCGCTCCTTTAGGTCCTATCCTGCAGCCACACAAATTAAACACTTGTAGAGTACTATTTTCCGCCAACATTTCACCTAAGTGAAAGCATCCGTCTTCATCGATCCAATTGTCAGTTAAGTCCAAGCAAGTTACAAACGTGTTTAACTTTAAGGACATTGCTATTACTCTGAAAGCCTTCGTCTCCACGCCATAATATCGCAAATTAATTTTACTTTCCAATAATTGTCGATGAAAACTAGATATTGGGCATAATCCAGCTTCTTTGCACAATGATAAGTATAAATCCTGTCCGTCATCTGGATAAATGGTTTTTGGTTCGGGATCAAAAAGGGCTTCTTTGATTCCAAAATCTGGAATTACTGGATAATGATAATATGGGTTTCGAAAAATCGAACTCGCAGACAGAGGTATATACTTTGTGCATATTTCCCCGCTGCCAGGATCATAAAGGCCTTGTCTGTACTTAATTTCCTTGATAGATTCCTCAGGTTGTTGAAGAATAAGTGAAGACCATTCTTCCATAGGAGGTTCTTCAGAAGATTCGCTCGATTTCGACGAATCTTTCTCATATATAACCTTGATACTTACATCTGAACTCATTTTACGTAATAAATGTGATTTTTATTTTTGTGTAAATTCTTTTCTAACACAGTTTCCTTGACATTCAATAATGACAAGCAATAAACAAAGGTAAAGTTATAAGTCGTTTAAGAAGAAAACAATTACATTAATCGAGAATCTTCATTAGCCAAGAAAATAGTTTTTGTTGACTCTGGTAATAAAAACTCTTTAGAAAGCCCTTTTGAAATAATGTATAACATTTTTTATACGAGATAAAATAGGTACAGAAAAAAACACAAAAACAAATAATAAAAAATAACATAATAAATTAATCCATGTTTTATAACATCTGATGAACACGAGTCAGGTCCTCTTCTGTAGTGAGGTCTAGAGTCAATATTAATAATAATTATCTCAATTCTAAAAAAAAGACTTGGTATTACACAATTTTATTAAACTCTATTTTAAATTTAATTAAAAAAAAAAACGTAATATAAAGGTGAGTAACTTAGAACAGTCTATAATAGAATAACATGTATCAAAGTTTAACAATACTTTATATCAATAAATTAGAAATATATGTGTATAAAATATCTATAAAATATATTAAATTTATTTAAAAATATTCCAAAAGAATCATAGAATAAATTTCTCCAAAAACTGAAAAATACAAACAGAATATGTATACAAAATTACTATTTTTTTTTCTTGCCCCCTTTCGCTCCTTTTTTACTTGGTTCTGGCACGGGCTCGGGTTCAACGACAACTTCTATTTCCGGAGGAGGTGTCGGAGGTAGCTTACGATCTGGCCATTTTCTTTTTGCAAAATCAACTAAATGATTTATATCGATAGTTCTCCCTTTGCCACTTTTTGGACCGGCAAAGGCATTTACGATCTCATTAATAAGATCATCATTCAAAGGCAATCCAGATTCTTCGACAGCTTCAAGGAAAGCTTTAGCGTTCATTTTAATACGACCGTCTTTGTGCAGTTGCATTGCTAAGATAGCTATGTCTGTTTGAATCCTTTTCTGTTTTTTTGTCAAGAAGTCCGCTCTATTTAGCACAATATGCCGTAGATCAGGATCTGGTGGTTTAGAACTTTCAATGACGTCACCATGTGTGATTATTACTTTCTTCTTCAAATTTTTAATGTTACGTAATTGCTGCATAAAATTTGTATCCACAATTACATTTTCCATTAAAAGATTTTGTATTTTAACCCTAGCAAATCTCATTTTAGCTAAGATTTTTAAGGCATCATTTGGGGACATTGGGTTGTAAGACAAATCTAGTGTTACCAATTTTTTTGCGAACCACATACCGTCTGCAATATCGTCTACAGCTTCGTCGGAAAATCTGTTGTTGCTAATATCTAATTTTTTAAGTTTGCAAGATGACAGGACTGCTTTTATTGCAGACCCAATGCGAGGACCGCAGAGCGCATTCCATGCTAAATTTAGTTCCTCGAGGTGTTCACAATTACTCAATTGAAGAAGCAAATGAAATGTGCCGTAAGGGATCAAAGATAGTCTATTCCAGGAAAGGTCTAAAAGTGTAAAATGGTCATATGTTTCTAGAGCTTCGGTCAAGTAATTTGCAGCTTCACCAGTCAAATTATTGTATTTTAAAATCAAACGCGGCAGTTCAAGTCCACGCACAAAACCATCGAGGATGTATTTTACTCCTTCATCGCCTAATTTATTTTTGCTGAGATTTAAACATTCTAGCGAACGGTTCGTTGGCAAATTGTACATTAATCGTTTTACTCCACTCGGTCCTATTCGACAACCCGTCAAATTTAGTTCTCTAAGCACTAAATTCGTAACTAACATTTCACCCAAATGAAAGCAGGCGTCGTCATTAAGAAAATTATCAGTAAAGTCTACAGAAGTAACGTTTTTATTATGTTGTAGAGCCTTTGCCATAGCCTTAACACCGTAAGGATCAACACAATAATACCGTAAGTCTATTGTCTCCTCTAATAGTCCTTTATAAAAAGTTTCAACAACACACTGATTCATTTCTTTGCAAGTTGCTAAGTATAATGCTTGTCCGTCATTTGCATAAGTTACTTTTTCTTCTGGTTCTATTATCGCTGCTTTAATTCCCGGATCAGGAATAGCCGGGTAATGATAATAAGGATGTATGAGAACGGAGCTTGCGGACATTGCAATATGTTTGGCGCATATTTCTCCACTGCCCGGTCGATACAAGCCAGCAGAATATAATGCATATTTAGGATTTTCTCCTGCATCTTCCTTAATCATAGAAGACCAATCACTAATAGGTACTTCTATCGAGTCTTCCTCATCATGACTAAGAATTAAATTTGATACGATAGGTTCATGAGACATTATTTTTGCTTTTTAAAAATTCGTAAGAAAGTAGATAATTTTCGCGTTATAAACAAAGAGCAAAACTAAGAAAATACAGTATGTCAGTAATGTCAGAAATGAGTTGTCAAAATAAATAAATTGACAACAATGAACATAGATAACGATTTTTTATTTTTATAATAATACTTTAGAATATTAATAAATTATAGCGTTGCATATTTACAATTTTAACACCATGTCTGTTTAAATTTAACCATTATACTCAAGAGTGGTTGAACTATAACAATTTCTTGAATATGGTACAATAGAGTAGAAAAACCATCGGTCACCAAAAACCTTTGTGTAAATATTTTCGACCAATCGCTTTTTATTTCAAGCACTCCTTATCCAACATTGACATCTTTTGTCTTTGTTATTGCAACAATTTTATTAATTACAACTGTGGGATATAAACAATATAATAAAATGGACGAGTTTTAACGAGTTCAGTACAAGTTCCATATTTAAAAGGTACTTTAGATCTGTCTGTGAAGATGGGACTATCAAATTAGACGCGAGAAATAGTATTTCGTCGTCGTTCAAAGCGAAGAATAACAGCGTTTTAATTATGGACGCGGTTCGCTAACCGCACCGCACGCAATTCCACTAGATTAAACTCTGGAGATTACCTTTGCCTTTTTAATTCAATGTTAAAGAGCGTAGTTAGAGGTTTGATAGTGTCGTACATACTATTTAGTGTATTTAGATGCAAATGGATGTTTTGATTTCATGACAGTTTGATATTATTTTGCCAGAGTAAATTGTCTTGTATTTTTATTGTGTAAGCTATTGCCAATACATATATTGGAGAAACCCGAGGCACCTGCTTCTTAAATACTTACGAATGTGAAATTTGAAACACGACAATGACTTAAGATAAATTACAAATATGTAGACCAATAATTATAGTTCGAATGCATAACGTTAACAGACGGCGTACAAACGAATCCGTTTTCATTACAAAGACAATGGCCGGTGCAATATGGAGTGTACATTTGACACAATAGCTTGTAGTCAATTAGCCTCAAGTGCTGATAGCTGTAATTGGCTTAATTAATACTCATCATCTTTTTTTTTACTAAATTAGATTAAATAATTTTATATCATCAACAACAAAGATATAAAATGATTAAAACTTAGGATGAGTTTAAAGGGAAAAAGAAGCAAAGAGAAGAAAAGAGCAGATGTCAAACTATAATCTAGCTTCCTGTCCTGAAATGCAATGGAATGAACTAAATCATGAAATAGCGAGATCGTGGTATTTCCCCAGTCGAATCAGTCTTTTGTATTTATCCTGGTTCCCAATTCGAATTCGGATCGATACTCCATAGAAGGAACTAAACTTAGTAACAAGTTCAATTTAAATTTTTTATGTCAACTTTCATTCGGTGTTTGACAAATTAAGGTCAGTAATGGTGTTTATGTTTTAATGTTTATTATAAATAGTATGCTGATTACTCGACAAGCTAAACAAGTTTCGTAAAATGGACTCGCTTTCAGTAGGCCAATAGGCAGGAAGTAAAACGACGCTAAAGGCAATAGGTCAGGCACTTATGAAAATTCAAGATGTGTTTGAATTGCCAACCCAACAATTACTGAGAGGATACGTTTCTAAAATCTCATTATCTTATCGTAGTTTATATATTTCGTCTTTCTAGTTTCCTTTCAATCTACAGCATTATAAGAAAATGTTTTTTTTTTTAAACTAACATTTACTAGCTGTACTTGTCGTACTATGATTACTGCCCACGTTTATTGATAACTGTACTGATTTCATATTGGCAAATGTATCTTGGAACATTTTGGATCGTATTTCCTCGCAAAAATCAAATATCCTTAGCTCAGAGACAACAATAATTTATGCTCCGTGCAAATGATTTGTGTAAGCAAACTGAAAACATAAATTACATTATATCTGGTCTCTGTAATGTAGGTTATCTGCGCATAGGATGTCTAGAAATAGCTTTCGTCTCTTAGGGCGTGGCGCTAGTGAAAGTCCGGCCGGAGGGCACGGAAATGAGTCGAACTTGATATTATAGTTAAAACATTTACTGTTTAAATAAAAATTTTCTTCAAATAACACGCAAGTGATTAGATTCAATGTTAAAACAAAAATATAAAATTACTTTTTAGATGATCACCGTCATTAAGGGTCATAAGACCAGAAGCGTTCCAGTTACATTGCATGCCTATAGAGAACGAATGCTTCATTTTCTTGAAAAAACAAATTTTATCATTTTTGGTATACCGCCGTTACTTCATTTTCACAATACTAAAATCCTTTACATTATGCCTTATAGTACTCTAAAGCATTTTATAATAAAAATATATGAATATATTTTATAAATGACATCATAGGATACAACATAATAAGTTAAACAATTTGCTAACAACTCGGATATAATTTATGTCAATATTGCGAATCAGTTAATCAAAGTTTCTGCATACATTATTATGAATTTAACGGTTTCAAACGAACGAAATAATTCAACAACAAGGAATCAATTTTGTCTAAATATGGAGTGACTAGAAATAAGGAAGTTTTAGATTTATTGGGTCCCTTCCAACAGACTATAATCGGTACAATTGTAATTGTGTGGTCAGCAGGAATGCGGGTGATAAGCGATTTCTGTTGAAATGTAATTGATTCGAATTGGGCACGGCCTCCTTTAATTAGATTGATGTTGATTGTATTGTTCACGATGTGAGTTTTGAACAATATCTAATTCGAACGAAGCACGCCTTTTGTGGCTTTTTG
>JAABKM020000027.1:7914878-7953066 GCA_016277805.2 Papilio aristodemus | reverse complement strand
GATATGTGAAATTTAACTCCTGCGCTGCCCAGTCGATTAGATCTTCGTTGACGGTTTTATAAAGCTGAGTATTATGGTCATATTTTCTTACAGAAACGTGCTACTGACGTTAATTGTGATTGACAACCACTGATACAATAATAAAAGATTAAATAACAAGCCATATAAATTATGGTGTAAAACAGGGTTCGATTTTACAAATCTGGGAATCCCCAAACCTTTAATCATTATTATATTATATTAATATTTTATTCTAATCTATGCATGTTGTTTATCTAAATCCGACTTCGTTATTTGTGTAATACAGTAGTAAAGGCTTGTTTTTTTTTTAAATATTTTTTGATATGATACATAACACCATCTAATGTACGTCAGCGCATGAACCTCGCTTATCTTATCACTGATAGCTCGGTAATTATCTAACACTGATAACGAGTGTGCTCACAACATGTCGCTGTTTCCGTGTACCTTGTGTGAGAACATGTTACGTCCTTTTATAAATAAACTAAATATATAAAACACTTCACATAAGCTAAGAGTCGTATAGGTAATGAGGGGAAAAGCTCTCCTTCCTACACTTAGAAATACGAACAAATTTCTTCAAAAGAGAAACTATTTTGCTTTAAACTAAAAAAAAAAAAAAGAAATAAAACTAACCCATAAAAGTAAAATGAATATATTCGATGTTAAAATAAATAATCACAACTTAAATAAGTCGTATCACGTGCTCCATTATAATTTAAGGGTCCGACAGAATTGTACATTAATCGAAACGCTCCAGGACAACTAGAAGACGGAATGTATCCTTGTTGCCTTATCACGGTGCGGCTAAGTTAATAAGAGATAGTCCAAGCAACTTCAAGTGTAAGGAAGTCCTGGTACAAACAGTTACTTCATTGTAATACGAGACAAAAAGAGACAAGTGTTCCTCATTACTCAATTATAAATTACAGAACCGTTTTACAACTACTAAATCAACATCTACTTCTTGTGTAAGATATCATTTTATCACTTGCAATATACGTAAAAATATTGGTAGTACACATTCCAATTTTATTTTTACATTAATCGTTAGAAATATAAAAAAAAACAAGTCTTAATGACGTGTTCATTTCATATCCACAAATTATATACTAATAATTACTATATACAGATAACATAAAAATAAAACAGTGTATTAAAAACATATTTATTTTAAGCAATGTCTAAAACGTGTTTATATTCCGTAATGTCATTATTTATTTGACACTATTATAATTAAAAAGAATGCTGTGTAATATATTTTTATCGCTTCTAGTTTTTATCTCTTTTTTATTTTTTTCAATATCGATTCCGCCTATATGGCGCCAAAACAGTATTTATGTATACTCGTATATAAAAATTACTTTATTTTAAACAATTTTGTAATAGTGTTATAGAAAATTTTGTTAATATCATAAGTAAATAAAGATTTAAGAAATTCTACACCAAAATTAAGTATTTTATGTGTAGTAACAAATTTCATTTAAACGTGTCACTTTAAAGTATATTATTAATGTGTCAACATACGGACATAAATTCATTACAAAAAAGTATCCACATTGTTCTATAGTTTTTTTTGGCTCGATGTATTCCGTTAGATCAACACTTAAGACTGGCCAGCCTACTCAGACATGCAAAGACAACACACGCAAATCATGTATATTGATTAGAAAACTTTTTGATGTTTTGCATTATTGGAGGGGAATAAGAACTTACCCGATTAGATTCCAAGGCCTCGGCACTATGCTCCTCCTTTTGTCGGAAGCAATTAGTGCACTTGCTCTTATTGAAGATGTTCGGTGCAAATTTCCTGCAATCCGAGCGCCCAGACATGATTGTCAGAGGTCAGGGTTAACTTTACGTTCACTATGTCACAGTGCACAGCATGATGGTACTAGAACACAGACACTTGATGAATATTCGCCTTTTTTAAACGAACACGTAGTTTTTCACGCGCGCACCCACCGGTGAGTGAGCTATCAGTAAAATCACTGCAAGTAAAGTGAGCGTAAGCGTCATATAAAACACATGCACAACACAATCTCCTTCGGAAACCGAACTCCGAAGTAGTCGAATAATCGCATAAACAATATTCGTATTCACGTCAAAATAAACATCGATTTTACAACAAACACGCGGAGTTTGCGAGCGCACAACGACACGACCGCCCGTCCATTTTACATCTGATAGAATAGCAAGCACAAGCGGCGAACAAAGTTGTTGTTTTACAACTTCTCTTTTCTTGTTACGCTTGTAATAGAAAATTCGATGTGGTGGTAACTTACAAATGTAGTAGTGAAACGTGTCGTCTCTCTTCTACGCGTATATGTAGAGTCGCATTATCTTGCTCACACTTTTCATTATTTAACTTAGCCTTTGTCCTGACATCTATTGAGAGCTGTAAGTTACTTTAAACGAAGTCACGTTAAAGAGATTTAACACATAAAAAAATGCTTAATGATTTCAAAACTCCTCAATAGATGGCGCTTTAAAGCACATTTTTTTATACCAGGATTATAAACAATCCAGAATATACGTTTAAATATAAATAGTTTATTCAGATCATAATTTTTAAGATTTCATAATATTATAATATCGCCAGCGAAATTATGTATGTCACCAGCAGATTATGAGAGTCGGGCACTTTATAGATAGTAGACAAATTAACATTAACACTAAGTTAAAAAATCACTAACAATTACTGGTTCTTTAATTCTTAATACTTTCGCCTTAAAATCTAATAATTTGCCTAAAACAATTATAAAGTGCCAACTCTCACATTCTGCCGGTGACATATAAACAAAAAGCAAATATACGTCGATACCATTGTAACTTGTAGCATGTAGCGATTTTAATGAGTGAGGTGTCATTCAATTCATATTCTTTCCTGGACAAATAAACCCAGCTGACTGTACTCCTGTAACACATTGGAGTACAGTCAACCAGGGTATTGTTCTTTTTATTTACTTTTGTTTATGACTTAAATTCCCCGTGCAAGTGACGCTGTTAATTGTATTCAGTTTATTATATAGAGTTGCTAATATTTTTTTTTTTATATTAGAAGATGGCAAACGAGCAAACGGTACGATTAATGCAAGATGACTGCCCATAGTCATCTGCAACAACCAAAAGAGTTACTGAGGTGGACCCCTCACCCCCTAGTGGGTGAACGCTCTTTCGATCGGGGTCTAAACCTCCCCAGCCTTATGGGGTAGTAACGTAGGGAACGAGCGTAATAACACTCGGCCTAGATACTTTAGTCCACTTCGGGAGTCCCTTATTATAAGCCCCCAAAGTGATCTCCCAGGACGGTATACGCCCTGAAAAGAGCGGTTCATTTGTGGACTGTGTAAAAATAAAACTTCTTCTTAATGTTTTAACTGGGCAGAACTTGTAGACGCAAATAAACTTGAAGTACACTGGGTTGAAGCACACACACTACGACACCGGGGCGTTTACTATCCTAGCGCCGAGCTTTACCTCAAGGAGAGCCGCGCCGGCCGTGTTGTTTTTGTTTACATTTTGTCCTATCGTCGTCTACAAGTTTGACTTTTTATTAATTGTTGCAAGCATATTTACAAGCATATAAAAATTGTATAAACATCCTTATTGTCTAATCTCAAATATAATGCAAAAGGCTTAATCCTACGTTACATAATAAAAAAGATATAAACAAAAATCTATACAATTTTAAGACATTTTGGGATGTGTAAACATTAAATTTACAATATTTTCGCTAATTATCAATCTGATCCCAAAACATTGTACCACATTTTAGTCTTAAAATAATTTATACTTTAAGATAAACATACTTTGAAAAACATATACACGAAAAATTAAATTTTCATACAAAACGACTTTAATTATGTTTTTTATGTTAACTTCCTTAACACAAAATCAAAATGTAACTACGCATTCCAAGTTACATTACGTTATTCTACAATAAAAACATGACAATGAGAAAATATAAATTTTCTAACAAATTAAATATAATGAAAATTAAACTTAAGACACCCCCCCCCCCGTTTAATAAATGTCCGTAAAAAAATCTTAAATAACTTAATTGTACGTATTGTGCGGTATGCTTACAAAATATCTTATTTAATTTCCAGTCCAGATACCTAATAAACGTGCCAAAGGTTAATACACATAAAGATCGACAATTGATCGTTGTATTTGAACGTTGAATTGGTATGGACCACGGTACGGTAACTATAAATCTGTACCATAAACTTGTATTGGAATTGGCCAATATGTTTCACCTTTATTGTTTTAACATTTTATTCAATTTTATAGACATACGGACAATTCCTTTAAATTCAAAATCTTACAATTTTTAGTTTTTATGTTTTTATGTTTTTCGTATCCATCTTGATATTATACTTTTTATTTACTTACAAAACTTTTTTGAGGCATAGATTTCAAAATATTACAGATATGTTATAAGTGCATAAAAGTTGAAGACTCAATATTGTCCAAGTAATACAATTTATCTAAGCATATATAAGAAGCAATACACTAATATATACGTTAAAATGAGAACATTAAGGCACAATATGGGATTGTAATATTAAACAAAATATGTCACTGTCACGGCACACTTTTGACGGATGATTTTGTAAAGGCATAACTTATCTATACTGTAAAAGTCTTTATTTATAAGTAGAAAGATTGTGAATTTTAGTACTTAAATTATGAATAACAAAAAGTAAATGAAATCGTTGTTCCAGGGTTTTCTCTTTATCAATAATCTGTGGCTTAAAGTAGTTTAGCTTGACATTTGTCACGCTGTCAATTATATTCAACTGTCAAATTGGTAATGAAGTAATTTTCATAGACATAGTTTTGTCGGAGCCGAACAATATTCGCTGCAAGCGCGATTCATGATTGACTTATCAGAATTCAGAACAGACGTTTCCTCGCTTTAAAGGCACGCTGTTCAATGGTAATTTTTAGTCTTGTTTAAACCGGCAAGGCGTTACTTACTTGTAAACTCGAATAGTAACCGTTCTACACTTTACGTTACGGTAAGAGACTATTTTCTAAGATAGATATTAATTAACAAAACTAATTCTGGAAAATATACCTAATGTCTTTTATCTATTAAGACTTATAAACTAACCTATTACTGAAATAAAAATATTCTAAAAATGTAAATTTTACAGTAATTATGATATTTGTTTAAGAATATGGAAGACCTAAGTTTTATCCCAGATCTCCCTAACGGGCCTCTGGACGTTTATAGAAACACCGCGTCGTTTAACTGGAAACGCCTTAAGCTGTCTTTGGAAGGGGATATTGAATTGTTAAAACTTAAGGTAAGATCTTTAATATATTTTATAAGTTAAATCAAGTTTTGTACCTAACTTATTTCTTTTGAAATATTTTGATTATTACCACAAACAATTAAAATCAAATTTTAGTCAATTTTTATCTATAATTAATATATCCAATATAACTAATCCTATATAAATAAATATAAATTTTGTTGAAAATGTTTTGGTTTCATTAGTTGAAACATTTTCATGATTTAATTATTATTGCTTCATATTTTTCTTTAGTCATCACACTAAAACCCTACTGAATTATATTTATTTAAGATCAATCATTTGAGAGAAAACTTTGAATAATTTTGTTGTTGGCCTTGATACAGCTTATTTAGAATACATTTTGTTAATGATAACATATCACTGTGGAACAAGTTTTATTAGTCATAATATATTTTATTTCTGCAAAGCAAATAGAATTGTTGAGCTATTTACTAAGAATTAAATATATCATAGATTAATACATAAATAGCTTAATCAGTTAAGTACATATCTTCAAAACTAACAATTTCTGCCCTTTAATTCATGTGTGATCATAGTAATTTAAATGGTTAAATTATGAAGAAGTCTGCAGTGTTATTAATTTGTAAATAAATGTATATTTGATTTATCCCTATTAAAATAAGATTTAATATACAATAAGATGCAATAATAACGTTATAGATGTAACAAATATGTGCTTAAATTTATTACAAATAATAATTTTGAAACTAATCAGTTCCAATATCACAATTTTAATTTAATTTGTAGAAATGTATGATTATTTGATTATGATTACTTTTTATTTAGGACATTTTGTGATATTTTTTGATTGTGTCCAGTAAATTGTTATTTAAAAAAATATATATTTTTTAAACATATCATATTATACACTTGTATGTTGAAAAAAAAAAAACGTATCTCACGCCTGTATTCCCCGAAGGGGTAGGCAGAGGTGCAACTAGATGTTGAACATGAAATAAATATTTGCCAGTTTAAAATTCTCAAGTATTGAAAAATATGTGAACATATTGCTTCTAAATGATAAACACAGATAAGGCATCTATTATAGGCTATAAAAGTTGATTTAATAAAATTTTATTTCAATAACATGTTCCTTTGCTCATAACTTATGCTAGTTTGTTACAACATATATATTACTACTTAATATATGATTTTTGTTTTGTTCTTTATTTTATTAACAAAAAGATATTTCAACTCATGCAAAGAAAAGAATTACATCTGTTATGTTCATGTAACTCTTTTCTTTGCATGAGCTTTACTTAAGTAAATACCAAAAACCAATTCAATAAATATTTTTGTTGCAAGACTATGGACTAAAATTATATATTTTTTATCCTAATTTAATCCTGATTTAATTTACACCACTAGATGTTTATTTCTACTTTTGTTATGAAAATATTTTGAAAATGTGCTTGCCTCTAGCCTAAACAGCTTGACCAAGAGAGTGGTTTTGTTCAATTCACATTCTACACAAAGCTGTCAAAGACAACACGTAATTAGTTGCTTAATTCATCTATCAATCTTAATATTTTTCTTGCAGTACAAAATATGGCACATCCTCGAAAGAGATCCCTTATTTGCTCACAACCAAGTCACACCATCAGTGGAGGAACAGAAGCGCATCACCCAACTTCAGTTGAAAAAAATCAATGAATACAAGTTTGTCACCAAGGAAATGTTTAAATCTAGCTACAGCAAAAGGGTAAGCACATTTATCATATTTGCAATTAAATTCAATGCAACATATATATTTTCGATACATATATTCCATCTCTATTTTAACTTAAACTTGTATTCAAACCGAACAGTTCATTTGACAATTTAATTATCAGTGTATAAAATGTCAGTAAAATTAAAATCATGCATATTTTGAGATTATGCAGGTATGAATAAATTCATAAATAATTTTTTTTTCAAAATCCTTCACAGGGAAATACCTGATAATTTCCCAAATTTTCACGGCGATTTCATGTATGGTTTTTATAATATAATTAGAACATACTTTCAGTCCTTGCTTCTTTGAATTCATTTTACGGATTTCATATAAATTCAATTGCATGCGCAGGATTATAATTATCAAATGATATCGTTCCAACATGTGCGAGTATTATTTTTTCATATTAGTCGTCAAGGTCATATTTCGTCGGTTTACAAGTCGGACGCTTAAAGCTAGTAAAGAAACTCATACAATATATAATATATTGTTAAAGTAAGAAATAGTCGGATGCGTGTTTTAACTTAAGAATGAAGGATAAGGGCGAATGAACTACGCATTAACACTGAAAATAAAATAATTGTATAACTTGTTAGTTATTGTTATAAATGTTTGATTATAAATTATTTACGCAACTTCCGCTGTGGATGACTTTATTTTTGTATTTATTAAATTTATATTTATTTCAAAATAAAAAAAAACATTTGCCTGCTAAATTCTTCTTCATCGAACCGTGTTAACTATGAAACGCACGATCTTAAAATGAAATAAGTTGTCTGAAAATTTACAGGTTTTTTTGGAGATCTTTCATTATGATTAATTTATATAAAGGTTCAACAAAGTATTAGGAAACTTGCAAAAAAATAAATGAAATCTGTAAAGTCGTTCCCAAGTTTAGCATGACCAAGGGAAATATGGATTCCTTTTTATATATAAAGAAATGTTAAATTTGAGAAATATAATTTGTTAACAGACGCGAGCTATCATGACGATCAACGAGGCGGTGCAGTCGCTGAATCCGAGCGTCTCCGTCAAAATGGCGATTGGTATCTATCTGTTCTCCAACGCCCTGCTCTCCCTCGGCACCGAGCGACACCACAAGTTCTACGAGGCGACTATACTCAACAGAGAGGTATGTTCATTGTTTTTATAATACACGGCCTTTGTTTTACAAACACTGTCGCGTCAGTTGTCAATTGTCGAAAATTTGTTTTTATTCCACTCTACTCATAACCGAATAAGATTGATTTGTATTATAACAAATGTTTCAGAGATATTACAAACGAGTTTATTAACATTAAGTGAACATTAGTTAACGCAATTGAATTTAGTTACAGTTTTTTCAAAGGCGTTTATTAACCCATCGACGATGATGATTGTGAAATGTTACTGCTTTTATATTAGAGTACATCAAATTTCATAAACCCTGAATTTCAAACGTACTCTGCGTACTATACTGTTACAGGATAAAAAACGTGTGTTACGTAACGTAAGTTCGTCAATTTGTGAATATTTTCATTACCATGTCACCTAGAGTAGAGTGACGTGGTAGAAAGTTCGCTTGCCGCCATGTTACCTATTCTTTATAATTGACAACATGAAATTTGTTAAACACAAGACATAAATGCTTATCAATTATTCTCAACACGAAAACGCCATTTGTTTGACGTAGTTTAGTTCCAGCTAAATGTATTACCGCGACACAAACGAAAATATATTTGCATGTGTCGACTTTAGTATTGTAACGTTAAATTTTTTTTAATAATTTAAGACATAAAGTTATCAAACCGTATCGGACATTCGTCAGACCGGTTAGGTTTATCTTTAAAAAGTTGTTTCGACCTATCATTGCACAACAAACTAACTGTTGTGGCGCAGTGAGCCAAAGTGAGTCTTGGCCTCCGACAATAAAGCTCGCCACTTATACCAATCCTTGTTCTGACCCTACCATTGTATTCCTATAAAAATTTTCCTTATAATTGAATTGAATTGTAATTGTTTTTCAGAATTTTTTGTACTAACTTAAGTAAAGTATTAAACATGTTCTTGGCATTGACTTCAAAACAAAAATAAGACTTACGTTGGTTTTTTTTTAGTTTAAATTAATTCATGAAATATGATTCATTTTAATCGTCTAATTTAAACTGTTTGTTTTCGGTTGGTCAATAGTCTGGAAATTATATTATTATGTATATATATATTATGTTTTGTCTCATGTTATTACTACTCGTTTGACTTATATAAATTCGATTTCTTATTACGATTTTCCTATACGTGAAACATGTCAAGAAGTACCATAGATTTCCCGTCAACAAATCCCAAGTCCAGGTGACGCGATATAATTAGGTAAACACTCCAGCAGGAAACTGAGGGTTATCCCATCCTTTGTTCAACGGATTTTTTAAACAGGCAAAGCTAAAGGAAATAACAACGTAATTGTTTTTGAAACAGATTTACCTCTGTTAACATGTTTACATGTTATATGTTTACATTATATATCTTATGTAATTAGCAAAGGCTGAACTAAACAAAGAATTTGTTTAAACTTCTCTTATTATTATTTTTTTATAAAAAAAGTCCTAAAGTGCGCTATCGCTACTTGTGGATACTGCTTCAGTAAGCATCTCTGTGATAGCATACGGTCTAAGTTAGAATACCGTCTAGATTACAATGAATGGTTACATAATTCTCTAGTTTAGTCTGGTTTAAAAAAGATAGGAAGGGGAGGAGGATATGACAGAAGGAAGATGGATGAGAAAGGAGCACATCCTTTTTCTGTTTATTAATCCTCTGTCCTTTAAAAGTAGGCAACGCATTTGCAACTAATTTCTTTTGTAGATGCCTTTTGGGTAGTGGTCACTAAACATTAGGTGTACCGCTATGTTTGCCACCTGCAGAAAAATCACTTTGTCGTAGATCCTGGCGAGCTTTGCGCTGACGGAGATCGCGCACGGGTCGGACGCGCGTCTGATGCGCACGACGGCGACGTACGACGCGACCCGGCGCGAGTTCGTCGTGCACACGCCTGACTTCGAGGCCGCTAAATGCTGGGTTGGTAATCTAGGTAAAACTTCCGTGTGGATTTTATTTGGCTTTTTATTGCTATTTTACGTTGTTAATGTGACTGACATTCGTAGTTACGTTTGTCGGTAGTGACAAAATTTCTGCAGCAATTGCATTAATAATTATTTTTCAACCTACAAATTGACAAATTCATCTGTGATATAAACGAACAAATGCGAAAAAAAATCTTGAATTTCAATATAAGATACAAATATTTCCTTTCCGATCAAAAACTAATAAAATAGGCAATTGTTTAAATTAATTGCCAATTGTTTAATTTTCAAAATAGCGTAAAGAATTTGTTCAGGTATTCAGTTTTTAAAGTTAGTTATTTTACTATTTGCATGTCATGGACATTTTTGATTAAAATATATTAAAAAAAAACTATTTTATAAGACTTTTGGCAAGTAAAGTAGAATCAATTATTTTTTAACCTTGAGACTTTTTTGCAAAATGTTTGGCAAGAGTTTCATCGGTCCGAAGTCTATAGATTTATCAGATAATGATATTTATGTAAAGTATTTTACGAGAATCTGTTACATACAATAGATAGAAGTATCAGGCGAAGCTAGTATAGGCGTGTTAAAAAATTGCAAGGACGTGGCAGTGAATCGGTGCATGACGCCTGTTTATCATTCCGTCAATGTTATTTTTTACATCATATGCCTACTTTTATAATATATGTCATCGGCAGATTGTGTGAGTAGGTACTTTGTAATTAGTCCAGCCAAATTATTAGATTATAATGCGAAAGTCAGTATAATTTGTCTAGAAATTAAACGTCAAATTGTTAGTGAAGGGTTAATATTATAATGTACTTACCATTTACAAAATGCCGACTTTGACAATCTGCCGGTGACGTATTGAATGATTTTGATGTGAATGTCGTGACACTTCTTCCATGGAGTTACATATAATTATTACATATTATACAGTCATTTGTTTGATTTTTTTCTCGTAAATTATGGTATACAGATAGTAAAGCCTTTCGTGTACATATAACTTTGATGCTTAAATAACAAGGAAATTTCCTTGTCCATAACTCAAGCAGCGGGTCAGAGGTTATTCTTTATGTTAAAATATGCGTTACATTTATATTTACTCAAAGTTTTTGGTGGTCTAAAAAAATTCGCCTTGAAAACGGAGAAGACACATTATTTGCAAAAGTAGTTGAAGAAAATTATTTTTTTTCCTTCTCCGTGATTACCGAAAAAAAAATCAATTGAAGTAACTAATCCGCCAGCGTATCTTTGACTACACTAGCGATCAGCCCACGCTTCGTTCGCTGGCATTCCGTATTTGAAGTTCTCGGGTTTTCTCTATTTTTAAACCTTTCTCTCCATTCATTCTGTCTATTGGTAAAAACCGCAAAATTCGTTGTGTAGTTTAAAACATGTAATCAGACAGCGAGAAGCGACTTTATTGTACAAATTGGCTCACGTGTATATTTTAATGACAAAAAAATCTTGATTTTTTTGTCATTAAAATAGAGATTTTTCAAAAACAAAACAATGAAATGTCAAGTCAGTTATATTTATATCAATTGCTTGTTTGATTCGATTTAAATCGTGTGAAACTATTATAAATTCATTAGCTCAATGCGTTGGATTATCTCGACCAGTGGTCTGTAACAATCGCAAGCCGAATTGTTTTAACGCAAGGTCGGCTATAATCTGTGCCGTCGCCTGTCGCATAAAACCGTTCTTGCTTCGAATGTTGCCTTATTTCATTTAAGAAAAGCACGACTGGACTTACTAATTGCTTCATTAGTTTTAATCGTTGATGACTAACTGTGAATTGCAAGTTTACTGTTAGTTTGGAATACTATATAATGCGTTAAAATCATTTATATTGATTAGCTAGCATTCCTTATATTAAATACTTTTTACTCTACTACTGCGTCAGTCGGGTAAAATCTAAGAAATGATTTAAACCAAATTATAGCATATATCTTCATTCATCTCCTTTATAAAAAAGAAAACGTCGACCTTGTTTTAAATAGAACTTACGTTTTATCAATTTGTCGGGCACTCTGTAAAAAATGATTTTTTTAGGATAATAAAAATAAAGAAAATAATATTCTTTTTGTTGACAAGTACAGCTTAGAAATCTTGACAGCTTCTTTGTGACGTGCAAACCTTGAGTTTAAAGGAGATAAAAAAACGACGAGTATGAAATAACAAGTCAAGCAAAAAAAACATTTAAACAAAAAAAAAAGGAATAATGCTGGAAATAGTTGACATAAACAATGTAATTACTTCTTACACACATACGCAAAATTCATCGTGGATAAAGTCAATTGAAACATTGCGTATAGTCGGTAAAAGAAATGATTAAAAAAATTCGTTACATTTTCTAGGCATACACACACCGTTTTAAGTAAGGTTACAATTGTTAAGTCGTGGGCAGTGCTAAATGTTCGCAATTTAACAGTGTTAGCAAGGAACAATAATAACTTAATGTTATACATGTCGCATGCGGGATTCATTAAGTAACCGTTAGGTTTTAAAGATTGTGAACACCGGGAAATTGTATTATACATTTGGTGCGTGATGACACACTATGATCATCATATCACGAAGCTCATTGTTTCCAGGCAGAACTTGCACGCACACGCTGCTGTTCGCGCAGCTGATCATGCCGGACGGCACTAACCATGGCCTGCACGGCTTCGTGGTCCCCATCCGAGACCCCGACACACTCGAAACATACCCTGGCCTCGTGGTAGGGGACATGGGCGAGAAGATTGGCGTCAATGGCATTGATAATGGGTAAGCTGTTTGTAAAATTTAACTTAATTTTTATAATATTTAACTTTTACTAAAATTCATAATAGATAATTTCTAATCAAATGTATCGTCAAATTTTTCTTATCAATGAAACGCCATCCTGGATCTGGGGGCAATTTCGAATAGTTTTCTTTGGCATCACACCCAGCTTAATTCGATCACTAATTATATAAAAGTATAAATGTAGTAACTTCTATATGTGATGTAAATTCCCTTGAACATTGAATTCGCGAATGTATAGCGGACAGTGATCTGCGATAAAAGTTACGTTACGATCCAATCTTATCGCGTCGCGTGTCTCATAAAAAAATGAATTCATATTAAACGCGGTATGGCGCGTTCCAGATAACATATATCGTAAAGTGTTTGTACATTTCAATTAAATGATATTTTTATCACCGGAAAGTCAATCGAATGAATAAAATTCTTTAAAGCATTTCTAGTAAGGAAACTATCAAGAAATCTTGTATTAACTTAGTTACAGAAATAAACAAAATATGCTTCAAATTCTCATTAACGAATCGAGATAGTAAAAGACGTCCACTGCTGCATGCAGGACTTCTCCATCGCCTCAAAAGTCGTTCGCGTCCAGACGACTCCCACAACTTCAAATGCCACAATAAAGCGCCAAACTCATACTCGTATACCTGACCTAATTCTTTATTATCTATGCGGCAGGAAACAGATAAAAAATTCAGAAAATATTGACATGGGATTTACACCACGTCAGTATCAATATGATAATGTATCTATTATCTTTAACCCGGTGACTATTTTTGCGGAAAATACTTTGAACCTGTTGCCTCCGTCACCTCACTTTTTAGACGAGACACATAAAACGTTAACTTCACGTCTTTCCTCTGTGAGGTCGTGATATATTACCAGTCACGCCGGCAGATTCGTCCTACGATATTGTTACGGGCCTTACCATTGTGATATTGATAGCAATGAGTAATGCGTTTTAAGCGATTATTACGATTATCGAGAATTACTAATTATGATTACGATGATGTTTGTTGTAGTTATGATATCGTGTGTTTTATATCACGTTACCGTCAAGTGTAGAATAGAATTTATATAAATACTAAATATATCCGATTTCACTTTGGTATACAATATTAATTAAAGTAATTCAATCCCATGACAAAGTCCAATTTAATCTATTCTTTTCATTTCTTTATATCGCTCTTTAGAGGGCTGATAAATAATTTTTATTGTGTTTCTCCGTATCCAGGTTCATAATGTTCAACCAGTACCGGATACCGCGCGAGAACCTGTTGAACAGGACGGCCGACGTGACAGAGGATGGACAGTACGTCAGCTCCTTCTCGGACCCCTCGCGGATACTAGGGGCCGCACTAGAAAATTTGTCTGCAGGTTAGTTACATCAAAAGCTTTCACTATTTTAAGAAACTGCAATTGATATGTGTATCTTTCAGTAACAAGACAAGACGTATGCGATAGATATATGGATGTAGAAACTCTGTCTACCCTCCCTGGCTTACGGGTGTGAGCACATATTTACTAAATATAGTATTTCTATCCGATACAGGAAGTATTATTCCTTTATAGAGATGTGAAGAAAAAGCTTCTCTTTTTTACACAAAAGATATCGACGTTTCCCAAAAAACTCACGTAACAACTGACAGTGACACATGTATTGTGAACTGGTGCGCAGGACGTATCGGTATCATGCAGGAGAGCTGTCACTCCATGGCGAGCGCGGTGGCCATAGCGGTGCGGTACGCCGCCACGCGCACGCAGTTCGGCGAGCGCGACAACGAGATACCACTGCTGGAATACGACTTGCATGTGAGTACACAATGCATTAGACACATCGAGCCCGGACATTTCCATTATCATACCCAGAGGTCTTGGGATTGTTTAAAAATGGAATGGAATCTTTTCTTCCTGTTGTAAATGACCATCATTACACAACATCATCCAGGAGAGAAAGAAAGAGAAAGACACGTAAAACGTATCATTCAGCTATATCTTCGATACTGCTAAAATTTTTTTTTTTTTTGGAAATAGCAATATGAACTGTTCCTATAGGTATTCTATTATTTGGACCTAGTCCGTATAATGAGAGTGATCCTCAGAGCGTAAGTTTAGCATTGATGATGATGTAAACAACTCAATATTTATATTTGTGAAAGTAAAACCAACACAACGCAATACAATTATTTATAATAAAACTGTAGAGACCGTGTGAGCGGTTGCTTGTTTTGAGCGTTATAAATGTTACTAAATAACATATCACTTGCGCTGAGAACTTTGCTGCCATTTAGTCTTTATTATAATATTATCGCTCATTTTATTTAATATAACAAAAGTAGCATTCATTGGAAATCCCACAAACAGCGTTTCCTTGTTATCCAGTTGTCTTTTTCTATTTGCTATTTTTCTTGTATTTTAAGTAGTACATTCAATCTTTTCATTTAATCTTTAGATTTCTGACTATATCTGTTTTTTTTTTTCAGCAATGGCGACTGTTTGGATACGTGGCCGCCGCCGTCATATTTAGAATATATATTCAGAATTTCGCACACGTTTATTTGAATATTGTCGAGAAATCTAATATGGGACTTAAAGTCGATAATTTGGTAAATATTAAATAATTGTATATACACAAATATAAAGGCTCCTTCACACTTTGTCGGAGGCAACGCCGGTGGTCAAATGATTTGTTTTGATAAAATTGTGTGTATTGCGTGTACAGAGCGAGGCGGTGTCGGAGATCCACGCGATGGTGTCGTGCAGCAAGCCGCTGCTGACGTGGACGGTGATGGAGGCCGCGCAGCAGTGTCGCGAGGCGTGCGGCGGACACGGCTACCTCAAGGTACTAGACTAGACCATCTCACCAGACATCTATAATCTACTGATTACTTTATGTAAAATCTGTTAAAATTTACTTTTGTGACTAAATAGTTTTTTATTTAGAGAATTTGTCAAAATAATCAATTTACCTGAGATTTCGCATCCGCCTTCCAATAACTGGTTGTAAGTGAGGTGAAGAAGATTGTGTTTTAAAATTATAAAATTAAATTTCAGTGCGCGAACCTAGGCGACATCCGCAGCAACCACGAGCCGACGGTGACCTACGAGGGCGACAACAACGTGCTGCAGCAGCAGGCGGGCAACTGGCTGCTGCGGCAGTACGAGGCGGCGCGCAGCACCGGCCACGTCGACTGCCCGCTCCTCACCGTCGCCTTCCTCAGGGACCACGCCGCCATCGCCGGCCTCGCCTTCCACTGCACCAGCACCGCGCAGCTCAAAACCACGCAATGTAAGACACGCGTCTGATCGATACGAGTCAACTATCCGCTGTTGTGCCGTGTCGTGGCCGCTGGTAGCTCTACACTCGTACGCACTAGTCTGTGAATTTGTTTTGATAGTATTATTTACCTTATTTCAGGAAATCAATGATTCACGAGTTATTATTGTAACTTTATGTAATAATTCCTTCCTTCCAGTCATAATGTCGACATACAAATGGCTGATATGCTGGCTTCTGAAGCAGACCTACGAAAAGTACGAAGCCCTGCTCGCTAAAGGCCTCACAAAGTTCCAGGCCAAGAACAAATCGCAGGTGTACAGGTGGCGAAACTTGACCAAGGCCTACGCCGAATACTTGGCGCTGATGTTCAGCTTGGAATCCATAGAGAAGAAGGAGCAAGCATTGCAGCCGGTGCTGTACAAACTATTCTCGTTGTACGGGCTGTGGTCGCTGGACAGGCACCTGGTGGAGTTGTACCAGGGAGGCTACTGCTCCGGGGACGAGCCGGCGCGCCTGCTGCGGGAGGCGGTGGTGGAGCTGTGCTCGGAGCTGAAGAGCGAGGTGGTGAGCGTGGTGGACGCGCTCGCGCCCACGGACTTCGTGCTCAACTCTGTGCTGGGCAAGAGCGATGGTAGAGTGAGTATCTGATTTATTAATTGTCTCTAACAAAGAAACAATAACTCGTTGTACATTTTTGATGCTAATAAACTTAACGTCAAAGAAGTGAAGTGTAAATAAGTTGAGGTCTAGATACATTAAGTAAATGGTAATTATATTTAGGTGGTTATAAATTTTCTTTTCCAGTTATACCAAAATCTACAGAAGTCTCTAGTGGGTCACCCGGGGACGTTCGAGCGCGCGCGCTGGTGGCGCGAGGTGGTGCCCTCCGCCAAGCTTTAATATCTCCCGTCCTCTGCTCGCCGCGGAGCTCCTGGTGCCAGCTCCTCCTTGCAGTTGAGCTCCTGTTGCCAGCTCCTCCTTGCAGTTGAGCTCCTGGTGCCAGCTCCTCCTTGCAGTTGAGCTCCTGGTGCCAGCTCCTCCTTGCAGTTGAGCTCCTGGTGCCTGGTGAACGTTGCGATATTGTCATATTCTGAACAGTGACCATGAAAGTCTATGGACCGTATGTATCCTAGAACAATTCCTTTGGATCTTAGATTAAGATAGGAAAATATTTTTAATGGAAATTAAATACTTTAATTAATTTTCCACTCTCACTTAATTTGTGAGGTCAGTTTCTTCATTACTGTTTGCATTTCACAGCGAGTGAGCGAGACGGACTTATAGTTGAAGGCGAGTAAAAATATATATTTTTTTTAAATAGCAGGGTTCCGTTCACATATGAATTTAGATGTAGTGGTTGGTGACAATGTTATAGTTTAAACATTAGAACATAATGAAGTGGTAAAAGTTATAGACAAATATTTTATTTACACCCTTTTATACAAATTCTATATATTTCATGGTATTTGGTGCATTATTAGACCTCGGAATTTTTTTTTATTAATAAAAAATCTATTTTTTGTCACAACTTTCGTGTGAAAATAGTACACAATAATCAGCCGTAGCTTTTATATATGAGATATATTTTCTAAAATTAACCAAGTCATCTGTAAAAAGCTCCCCTGAAATATTAAATCATTTTTCTATTATTTCCTTGTTATTTTTGTATTTTGTTCATGATTTTCCCGGTTACAGCTTTCAGAATTGAAGTTTCCTTGTTGTGAACGATGGTGAGATTCTGTACAAATCCTAGAATATGTTTTGTTCTGTTGAGTTACCTCGAACAAGTATTACACATGTAGTTTTCTCTTTCTTACATAAACAGCGATAATTTATTATATGCTATATCAAGTAGTCAAATTATACAGTTTGCTATTTTATACTATGTTTTTTTTTATATTTACTTGCAATGAGAATTTGTGTGTTTGAGGTTATTTGATTTTTTTCCTGGAAAATTAAAAAAAAATGCATCTTATTTTATTGTTTATTTCCGTATCTTATATAATGTAAGAATAACTATTAATAATGTTAGGATGCGTTCTATTATTTTTATACTTTTAATCGTAAATTTTACTTTATTTTATTTTTCTTATTAATAGTGTAATTAGTATCTAATGTTACTAATCAAACTATTAATATGATAAATAACCTTCAAATTAAGTTTCATTCATATAATATGTGATAAATCAGTGATTTGTTATTCATGGTATTTTTTTTAATTTCTTTTATTGTATTGCTCTTAAAAATACAAAGTTATTGAATTGGGAATCATGTTATTTTTTTTATTTCAGAATAATTATTTATACAATAAAGATTTGCCAATGTTAATTAAAAAATATTTATTTTTAATAATAAAAAATATTTTTCGGAAATAGAAAGTAAATCTTCCCTGTCCCCCCCCCCCCCGTAGCGAATGCGCCAAAAGGGTGCACCAGATACAAAGTACGAGGTGATTTTATTGTTAATATTATATGGTTCATTAGTTATTAGTTAGTACTAAAATAGTTTTATATTTGCATTTAAATTTAAAATATCTTCAGTTATATACTATGACAAATTTTAACTAAGTGTTGTGGAACAAATATGTGCATTTTACTTGCAGTATTTAGTGAACCAACTCCGCGTGTCTCTACACTATGTAGTAATTAATTAATAACAAATTATTTGTTAATTTTGTATTTAAATTACTTTTATTAGTTTCTCTGATATGTGTGTGACAGACTCTCTGAGTATTGATCCCTCACTTCCCACATCAGATGGTATTGGAAGTCAGAAAGGACCTATCAGTTAATTATTACTTGAAATGTTAACAGGATCGCGCCAAATTGTAATCTGTAATCTCTGCCTACCTTTTTGGATTAAGCACGTGAATGCAAAGTTTATTTGTCTTGTATTTATATCTTACTTCAGCGTGTCTTCAGAACTTTTGGTTTTCGACTCGGATGCTTATTGTTTTATTTTTTAACTGCCAACTTGTTAACGTGTCAGGTCTCATCGTAACGCCAAAGTTAGTTAGTTTTTAGAATTTTAACGACATCAAGTAAGTTATGAAATTAAATCATTCAGTGTAGAAATTATTAAATTGTCATGTTCTTTGCGGTAAATATTTTAAATTTTTGATGGGCCTTATTATTAATTAATATGTGTTAAGATATATAAGAATTTCCTCGGGCATGTCCATCTTTATTTATACATAGTATACATAGTATGTACTTTATTTATAGATTTCAATGCGTCGCAATATTCAAAATGGTATTCTACCTGTGGGTGTAACATATATTTTTTTACTTTTAATGATTTTTCTTAATTGTTTAATAAATGAACTCTGATCATGTGTGTATATCACTTATTAAAAAATAATTCAGTATATTTTAAAATAATTCAAGTCTATTGAAATTATATTGTAGGTAAAATGTCACAAAAATTACACCTACAATAAATTTTATTTTTTAAATAAATGATTGTTCCGAATAAAAAAAATAAAATTCTATGATGACTAATTGTGGATGTTGTGCAGACATGATATTTTTTTTAATATTATGGTGAATTAATTTTCGGATTATCATTCATATTTGAATATTTTAGTCCAAGATAATTTTTTTTAATATTTTTATAGTTCAAATTATGAAATTAGTTACACGCTATGTATGAACTTTAATTTGTACCGACTTTGTCACAAATTGTTCTAATTAATCCGTATTGTTAGATAGTAAATAATGAAATATATTTTCGTGTATATCAGACGATAGCTCCGTAGCAGTGCCTTCCTCGTGTTAAGACTTCTGTAATGTTTCCAATATTATTTATAATGATGCAACAATTTATGTTTAAATAAATAATCAATTTTTAATTTTGTTTTTATTATCAATTCTTACCCTCTGTCTTATTAATAAAGCCCTTATTGGCGTTTAATGAGGCATCTAATGGTGTCATACTTTTTTACGGAAGAAAAAATAGACAAGCGAAATCGATGCTTTCAGATTCTTAAATCTATATTCTGTTTGTTCAGATGTTTGTTTTATTAAGATCAAATAGTTTTTTTTCTTTACTGGTGTCAAACGGATTTAGACATCATCGAAATCTGATAAGGAAATTGAGAGCTAATAAAAACACGCTATTATTTCCTTTTCACATGGGTTTATTAACTACGGACATCACAACAGATCCAACAAAATTAATTCAAGTCCCTAAGTGAGCCATAGTCTTAAAAAAGTGCAATATGACAAAATTTATAAATAATATTTTTTTTTACAAATATATATACAAAGTGTTTCGTCACTGTCGCCGAGTTATTTGAATACATAATGAAACATTTTCATATACTAGCTTCAAAAGAATGAAAACAGTACTGTATGTTTTCATTCTCAGATAATATTTTTGTATTATTTAAAATCATTATATTTAATTTTCTTGTGCTGTTTTCACTTGTTTACGTTTGTTCACGCTGTTTAATATGATATTTCACAATCCGTTGCGGACAAGTACAATACTAAGTGCTTATCTACGAATTTCACAACACGGAACTATTTCTGAACTTTTCAGGTGGTAAATTGTAGGTGTACATTGTAATCTATGTGCTATTTCTACATTAAAAACAACAGACACCGTATGTATGAAGTCAATAAACTTCAATATATTAATGCTTGAAGCATAATTTGTGAAGAATAATGTAGTTAGATAATTTATTTCAAAGAGAGTAGTGACAACGGAATGTTCCCGATACAGAATTATAACAAATTATAAACGCCTAACATTACAATTGACTTATAACACAATAATTCAATCTCACTCATCGTACAAAAAAAGTGATATTCCAACGAATATAACAATAAAAAAACATCGTAATTTATTATTTTTCCGTGTCGTCTACGGTACATAGAGTATTAAATATTGGTGTAATGATATTAGAGCAATCGACAGCCGGTTGACAGTTGTCAATTTAGCTGTGGTCGCTGTCAGTGATAGTGGAGCTCGTCATTCTGATGACGGGGGTCTGCGTGGAGTCGCTGGAGTCGCACTCGACCATCAGGATGTCGTCCGGGCTGTCGTTCCTGTCGGAGTTGCTCTCGGTGTAGGTGCCGGTGGGAGACTTGTCCTCTATGACCGCCTTCAGGTACGACTCGCGGTCCATCATGGTCGCGTCGCGCGCCAGCGCCAGCACGTCGAGCGACATCATACTCTTGGACTTCTCCGTCTTGCTCATAGGAGGGTCGACGGTCTCGAAGATGACATCTCGACTTATGGATTTGGTTCTGGTCAAGTTGGACTCCGTCTTCCAGGTGTCGCTCGGCGGCTGCGTGTGTCTGTGCGCCGTGTTCGTGCTGGTGGTTGGCGCGCTGGAGTTCCGTGGCGAGCTCGCCGTGAACTTGGATCTCTTCTGCTGATTGTTCTCTTTCATCATGAGCAGCCGGTCCAGCTTGTTGATCGTCTCGTTCAGCTCCTGCGTCCACGCTTCATCGGTGTCGACGTCACTTCGGTCTATAGGCTTCAGGGCCAGCTCTCTCACTCTTTTCCTGAGCTCCTGCAGGCTCGGCTCCTCGTCCTTCTCGAAATCCCTCACACCCAGTTGGTTTTCATCGTGTATAGGATCGCGCTCCGCGCCGACACCGGGCTCCCTCGGCCCGACCGGTATGGGATCCTTGCCCGGTGGGTATTCTCCTCTACGTCTATGTATCTCCTCGGAAATCTCTTCCAACGCCTTCAGTGACGTCGAGTACCGAAATTTAGCGTCCGCGATCAGACGCTGGAGTTTCTCAATCTTCTCGTTCTGCATCTGTAGCTGTTCATCGCACAACTTCTTTTCCTCGAAATATAAACGGGATTTGATTATGCTGCGTTTCAGATTTTCTTCTAATTGAGTCACCTGAAAGTTTAGCATTTTCCTTAGTATGTTTTAATGTTAAACAATCGTTAAAGAAAAAAATTGTTTAAATGTTTAATAACAAATCTATTCCATGTTTTATTATCTAAATACTTACGTTTTTTTCAGCCGCGATGTAGGCTGCAGCTTTCTTTTGGTGCTCGCGGCCGCTCTCAGTTTTCCTCTTTTCCGCATCCATAACCTAAAAAAACAATCGCACATATATAATCTGTAACTTCATCCAGTTTTTCACACAACAAATAATACGGAAAAGAAATGAAAAGATGTAAATCTCTAGTTATCATAAACCAGATACTTGACTTATTTCAGTGAGTTCAATTTCCAATATAGAGATTTAAGAACAGCAGCACTTTCATCTTTGTCTATTTGCACATTGCAAAGAGTTTAGAGGAAAACTCATCCTCTTGTAACTATCAACTAAAATCTTAAAAAATAAAAACCATTATGACAGAGTATTGTCGGACCTTGATGATGGCATGGTTGAGCACCTCCTGCCAGTTGCTGTCGAACTGCCACTCGTCCTGCTTGCTCACGAACCGCTGCTCCGCGAGCGTCACCGTCTCCTTAGCGGCCGCGTGCAGCTCTGGCCAGAGGTGTCGGATATTATTGGATATAGTACCTGAATCTATTATCCTACACTAATAATCTATATCAGTTTATATCGCTGTATTTTAAGTATGAAGGTAGCTTTTGCTTGTGGAAGATCGTGTAAAGCGTTAAACGCTTCTTGACTCGTATGTAATAAAATGTTTAAACGAGGTTTTTTGAAACTCTGATTTCGATTCTTATCTAAATATCGCGTTCTAAACGTTAGTTCGAAGTTATTTTGTGTTTTGGCAGTTTGTTTGTGTCTCCAGATAATATTTTTCTGATAACAATTTTCTTGATGATTCTACGTAATATTCGAAACTGCCAACTTTAACTAGGTCCGCAAATGATTGCGTAAACTGTATTCATTGCTGCATCAAAATGACGCATTGCTGCGTACAGTTGTTAACACAATGCAATATAACAACCAACAAATGATCACACAATAACTGCCATTTTAGTTTTTTATTTTTTCGAGCTGTTAATTGCCTTATACTGGCGTCGCATAGAAACACTAGCTCAATAGACGACATTGGTTCAAACATTTGACCCAACAATAACGTTCGCAAGTACAATCTCTATCAAATAAACAAACACAATGTATAACGGTCCGCGCAAGGTCAGAGATATCGCGTAAACGCTCATATCAGGCCCCTTTTTGTACTGTTGCCGAGCCAGATGCGAACTACACAGATATTTTAGTGACTAATTAAGTATATATATAACCAAAGATACTAACTTAATAACCCTTTAAAAAGAAACAAACAACATAGAAAGCATTTGTGTGCATAAAATCAGAATATATTCTCGAAAAATTAGTTTTCAGTTTTCGTGCAATACTGCACTGTAACCGTTTAATATTCTCTATTTATAAATGACTGCGATTGCTTTTTGCGATAAAATAGTATGAAAATGTGCAAAAAATATCAGCAAATACATTATTTAGATAGAGTGGCGCGATAGCACACTTCCTGCGGTCGGCAGCCAAGCCCTCGTTGAAAAGGTTATGACCCTCTTTTAGTATGATTTATGCTTTTTAGTAACAAAGTGTACTTACAAATTTGTTACGGATTATCGCTTTTTACATAGATTAAGAATAAAGACGGAATGAAGTAAGAAATAATTTTATAATCTTAAGATAGCAATTTTTTCTGGAAATTCACTTTTTCACGTGGAAAACAAGTAATAAATAAAAAAAATTAGCATCATCCACAATTTCAGCGAAATCGTTGGAAGGTCATGACCACGTGTATCCAACTTTCCGGTTCGTCGTATTCCGCATTCATTTAACATACACGAGTCCCGCATTCATATGCAAATCAATATAAATTGACACTCGTTAAGACTAACATACCATGTGACAAGCGTATACATTTCTTACGTAATATACTCCTCCTTTACAAAACATATGGCGCTCTGTGAACCAGGAATCGAAGTACGCGCTTTTAATTACGCTACCAATAAAAAATAATAATAAAAGTCTATTTTTTCTCTTCAAAACTAAAATAATTTAACGTTGCAAATTGATACATATCCTGTTTATGTAGCGTTAAATAAAAATATAAAATCTTTTTCAATACTTTACCACACTAGAAAATTAATTCGTTCAAAATTTAGCAATCGAGGGCAGGCCAACAGTCCGTACCAATTTGTGTAGTATAATAAATATAGATGATTTACTGGACAGAAGACCCCTCACGATTATATTAAATAACCATTATAAAATGATCGTCAATATCAAGGTCTCGGTGAGCGGGGCGAGGTCAAGAGTAAGTGGCGATAGTCGATTCGATTACACATGTCGGCTTAGCGGACCGACATCAACATGCTAATCAGTTTTGTGAATCGTACAGATTGTGGTCGCGAAGCTTTACTGATATAAATAATATATATAGAGTTGAATACTACTATGTGTTTTATATCTATTGAAGTAATCAATATTCTATCAATTTTCTTCATAAGTTTTCGGTGGCATAATTTAAAATGATTCTTTGACGTACGGTCATCATCATCATCGGTTTTTATAAAGTCTATAAGTTATCGTAAGGATTACTAAAATTATTCGCATAAAATAACTGTCGACCTTTGTCGGCGCGAAATTTGGAAGTCATTAATCATTGTTAGAATGGTTTTAGCGGCGTCAAAACTACATATTTGAATGTTTATTGTTCGTATTATTTTTATCCTTTCGTACATGATATAAGTAAGCCATAAATTCCATACCACTGGCTCGTTGAAAGTGCACGGCCGCGCGCTGGCACTCTGTCCTGGCGACGGCGGCGGCCTCCACCGCCTTGTGGTAGGGGCGGGACTTGTCCACGCAGCTGCCCAGCCGTTTGGTTAGCGCCTGCAGACGCCGCGACGTCTCGTTCAGGAGGAGATGAAATGTTTTTACAGACTCCTGCGAGATAGGAACGGTGCAAGTTAAACAAGTAATTGGTAATTGTTCGTTTAGTATTAATAGGTGGTTAGTGATAAATTTACTAATAAATGACGATATATTATTTTTTTTATTTACCTGTTAATGAATGCAGTTCATAAATTATCGAAAGTGTTATTTTTTCGGCAAATGGTAACCACAGGTATTTCTCGAGTTCAATCTATCGTATCAGTTTATTTGATTTAGGTATTGTACTTATTTGTAATGATTTCACAAATACCAAATAAAGCCAACTTTATTATAAACTCTTGTCACACTGCATTAACAGGTTTACTTGAAGATATGAACGTAAGCATATTTTACTAAATACTTCAATTAACTGTGGCATCACGGCAGTATCTATTTCCTCACTTCGTTGGCTTTGACAATGGCCGAGCCCGCAGCTGCGACGTCATCAAACGGAACACAGGCGGAACGGAAAACCGATAAACCATTTCCGTTCGCTGTCAACCTTACTGACAGATGTTACGATCATTGACGATTAGGGTCGCAACTGTTTTGGTCACTGTAGTGTTTTAAATCTATTAGACGTACCCAAGCAGTGAAGCATTAAATGACAAGAGGCAAGCCGTTTACCATAAGCCCCACAAGATACTCATAAGCCCCCTTTAGTAATTTTGAACATTAATTGTTGAAGTTCTAATTAAAACACTTAGCTATTTTGATACAAAGCTCTTGACAGTGGATAATTTTCTATTACTGTTTAGGGTTTAAAGTGTGTTAAAAATTAAACGAATAGATCATGCTTGGTATAGGATATGATACCAATCAGTGCACTGTCACATTTAACATAAGTTTGTTGAAAGAGTAGTTATCTTACTCTACTCCAATAAATTAATGAACGTGAGAGAATATTATAAAAAACACATACTTTATGAAATGCAATTGATAGTAATTGAATAATGTATGCGAGTTCCTCGCATACACATTAATAAATGAAATCTGTTTCATTTCCTTTCGCGTGCAGTCAATCGGTTCACTGCAACGACAGTTAGTTTATCAACATGGGGGTACTGTATTCAATATTCTCATGCTATTTTAAACAAATTAATAAAAAATGTATTAATGAATTATTCAGGCGAACTACGTTTGGAAACAATGTTGAATAATGTTTTAATTTTAATCTCTAACAAAATATTTTATTTTCACGTTATAAAATAATAGATTAAAATTTGAAGCATAAACTGAATTCCTTATTGACCTGGTTCCGAGAAATAGGGAAGCCGACTAAGTGACGACTGTTTTTTGTCTACGTTTTGCAGTTTATACTGTACGGATTCTTTAATAATCGCGCACTATTATAAAAATAAATAAACATAGTGGATATGTATAAATTAATGTCCCTTTTAACGCTCTCGAGAGTTATAAAAGCCTAAAAAAGATGTCGGCCGTACGTGACGCGCGCAGGAAAAGTCCGTTACGCACGATGCCCGTGCACGTATACGCCCCCTCATTCAGCTTACGTATACATATAAAATTGGCATTACATACTTTAACTTTGAGAAAAACTAGCGGTTTAACACGACCTCACCCGATGTGAAGCGGCGATGTGGTAGAAAGGTTTTGTAAACGCTAGTTTTGTACGCTACTATACAACATTTCACAAATTATTTCGTTTTTGTCTCGCATAGCCATACATAATACACCATCGTCAGTAATTGACCCGACGCGGGCATCGCAGTCCCTGCGCACCGTCAAGCGACGCCACGGTGCATGCAAAGCGTGACGTAACGGTACCAGGCAAGTGTATGAATGAATTACTGGCGTTCTATATTTAAAATACAACGAACCTTCGGTGCGAATAAGGCTATGCCTTGGGGTTTCTTTTAAGGTAAGAAAAAGGTCAACGTAAGAGATTTGTATTAGTCTAGAATTCTAAATAAAATATGTATTTACAAAAAGGCTCTATGTAATATAATATTATCTGACAAAAATTATAGGCGTTTCTTTTTCCCCACAAGTTTTATGTCGCTGAAATAGGTTAAGATGTTAATAAATGGAGTGCAATTCAGAATAAATTCTATTTCACTAGTATCACAAAAGAGAAATTTCTTCGATTTGGAATGTTACCAAATAAAGTTGGCAGAACACTAGACATGGTCAAGAGGTAAGCAGTTATTTATTACTGCACGATTTTTAATAATCATAATAAAGTGTTTTTTTTTTTTCATAATAATCCGAATCCGAGCGATACACATGTGGACAGTAATCATAAATTAAATAAATGAAATTTACATTATTAATAAAAAAAGATTAAAATAAATGTTAAAAGCAAGCATCTTATACCAAAGTAAATATCACAAAATATAGTACAAAAGAAAAAACCGTAAGCAGCCTAAGGAAACGTAATATATGTAAATGTGAAATTTAATGGGTCAAAAAAACAACACCAGGCCAAAAAGTACAATAGCTAAGATATTATTTCTCATTGAGTATGTTATGTTAACTATGTCAAGTTAGTATTAATTGGTCTTGCGTCAGGCACAAATAGAAGGTTTATTGTTCAAACACTTAACACATATGTTATGAATCAATGATAATGAGCGGCAAGCGTTAATACAAAGATGTATGGATGTAGACGAGCAATAGATGCGCCAGATAGCGCTATATGGAAATCCGTAAACTGCCTACCTTTTTGAATTGCGGGCGTGAGCGGATATTTCTTTAGCAAAATTAGTTCGCCGTTTTCGGCGCTCAGCGTGTACGTACACATTAATATGTAGTTTTTATATCTTAAGATTTAAAGCACTAAACTTCATTATAAATGAATAAAGCATACCTGAATTTGAATCAGTTGTAGATTTTTTCCATTTATAAACATTTATTTAGATTTATTTTTGGAAATGGATTGACTTTCAACGAGACGTGGACGTACGACTATTATCTTTATCGGTATATGAATGAATCCTATCACTTTTGTATTTAAATATTTTACTAGTGCACTAGTTGCATCTCTGCCTACCCCTTCGGGGGATACAGGCGTGAGATATATTTTAATACTTGATAAGCTGAAGCGTATAATCTTTTTACCAACACTAATAAAGATAGAAAAGATTTGATTGTTGATTTCGGATTAACACAAAAACTGTTGAACTCCTCAGTCAGAGTCATCTAAAATGTAGATATAATTTCTTTTATTATTCCATCTACACCAGAGTAGCTGAGGTTTGTTAGTATTAAATATAATTAGTTCTTTAACTGTAAGAAAGTTAATAAGGCTGACATCGTGCCGCCTGTAAACCGGTAACCAACTCGTCCATACCTTGATGAGTTTCATCTGGTGACGTAATACGACACGGACTTGTCTCCGCTAACGTTTACGCTCGCTACATGCGCTCTCAGTTTGAGATCAATTCAAGGTTAATTACTTATTAACCTTGAATTGATCTTTTATTATATCACATTTTAGATGAAATGTATGAAAATTTTGAATCGATGTATTTATTTTAAAACATATTTTATGAATTTTATAGCTTTTATTTTAGTAATTTCTTTCGACGTAATATTATTTGGTCATGATATATTTTGGTCGCAGATTTTATAGCCTTCTGATTTTCTTTTGGTTCTTATTTTGAAGATGTTTGTCAGATAGTGTCAGTGGCAGTCAAACATTTTCAAAGACGGGTCCAAGTATTATTAAATTGTTTTATCAGCACTTTTTGAACATTATAAACCCAGTACAGGGTGTGTCTAATTTGAATAACAACAATGAAACTCGTTAGAAAAAAGGGGTCAGTTGGCAATAAAAAGGGGCCTTGCAGTCGATGTATGTTAATTGTCTGTTAGGATAATCGAGTCAAGAATGTATATATACTTGTTATTTACTTGTAATATGGCGTGAGGACATGCAGAATGCTGTTTCAGTATAATACTTTGTATAAAAAATAATTTTGCGAACTCGTGTTTCAACAATCGGATCATTTATTTTTTTTGGTTATGAAAATCTTGAAAGATCCTATAATCAAATTTGTTGACATTTACGCAGTGCAATTTTTTAATGCATAATTCTGTAGCCAAAGTCAGATTAGAAATTATTTACTCATTAATCAGGCTTCTCCGTCATTTGGATAATTCACTAACCGAACGTGCTTTAAAACTATTTAATAAGTACAAGCATTATTATACAAAAACCAATATAGATACAACAATAGACCTACTGCCACAGTTATCAGAGCCAGCCGTCGAGATAACGTCGCACGAGGCATATTAAAATGAACTCACATCTAACTCCAGCTCCAGCTTATTGATCTCGTCAGTGGCTGCGTTCAGTTTCTCCAGCTCCACCTGGAAGTTGACGAACAGCTTGAGACAATCACAAGGCACTCGCACTTCGTACTCCCAGACATGCGGCAGCAACAAGCAACACGTAGAGACGGGAAACTTACGAGACATTGCAACTAAACTCGTTAGTATCGCGCGACATTTATCATTCTGTCGAGATAACTACACTTTATCTTGTACCTTACGGAGATGTTTCCTGTCCCTACTAAAACAAGCGTCTATTACGAAAAGAAAATTGGTACTTACTTATTATTATCTTGGCTAGGTTATGTTTTGCAATGAAAAGAAAATCGCAATACAAATACTTAATTACATTTTTATTCCAAATAATCATGATGTAAATTGTTAACATACGCGCTACAATTATACATGCCATCAATTTTACAATACAAAAATATTTCAATACACATTTTTTCGTCGTCCAATTACAGAGCAGATTTGTTTTAATTTGACAATAGAAACTGAGAGAAACTACCATTTTCAAACATTCATTTTGTAATGAATAAAAACATAACATAACTTAGTACATAAAAGTTAATAATGTAGCAAATGGAATGGTTTACTTGTACTAGAATAAGTTTTGCACTAATTATGTTTTCATTGAACACTTCTCTTTTGGTATTACATATACCTCCTAAGACCGAAAAAATTAAAGGTTACACATTTCGGCATTATAAATATATAACAAAATTTTTAAAAATAAGCATTAAAAAATGAGATTACATGTGAGTAAAGTTAAAAATATATTGGCTACAACGAATAGCGATAAAATGAAACTAAGAAATTTCTCCTAACAATTTTAAATAACTAAAATATTTATACGGTGGTTGAAATACATACTAAATGCTGGATCGTGACATAGAATTATAAAAAAATCATTACACAATATACATAACATTTTCAGAGATTCAATTACAAACAATTTATCCAATTGAACCTAAATTAACTGTGAAAATAATTGAAATTACAAATGTAACATTATACTGTTGCATCTGGCCTAATATAGCTGGTGTTTGTAATCGATTTTATTGCATTTTAGGCCTCAATTTTTGTTAAATAATACAATGATATTATAATTTTCATTACTTTTAAGTATTATAAAAATTAAAAAAAAATGTGATTTAAAGTTGATATTTTGACATAAATCAATTATAATGGAAAGAATGTTATTGTTTTGATGAAAAGTTATCTAGGTCAATCACTCTTAGCGAAATTTCAACCTAACAGACATTGAAGACATAATCACTGACCTCGGGAGGTAGATAATAACATGTCCAGGTTACAACAGTTAATAAAATGAAATTATATAATTAAATGAATTTTATATAAACAGTTACAAAGTTAAAGCTTGCTATTATTGGTGTAAGGTTTTTGCCTTATATGGACTTTCTTTAAATTGATAAACTATTTATAGACAATGTGTGATGCTCATCATAAACCTGATATTAACAGAAACTTAGAATATTGGCAATTGTAATTCATAAATTATATCATTTCAATGAAAATATCTCATAATATTTTACATACATAATAAAATGTTAGTCTGTATAATGGCACATATCTATTTTGACAAATAAGTTAAACAAAGTTTACAAAGAAAAATTAGATGTTAATAATTCTAGAAGTAGGTATAACTAAGCATTAAAATGACAATTGACATTTTTATTATGATTCAAGGGTAAGTAAAATGGACAGGAAACAATTCTATAAGGTACAAACATCCACCTCAACCAAAATTGCTTTACACATTGTTCATTATTAGCATTGCATATTCTGTACATAGAAGGAAACATTACAATGTAGTTCATAAGGAATTGGACCAATTAGTAAAAATCGCTATCACAAATGTATTTGCCAGAAACGAAACGACGTTTCACAAGAGACAAGCGATACCCAGTGCCAACAAGTTCAAACTCTATACCGGATAGAGTGGCCCCTTCACAGTTAAACTGCGCGGAAATAGTTCCCTTAGATGATGGACCGTTGCTCAGTTCGAACCGCGCCCTCAATGATCCCACCCCTCTGTCTTCAGAGTGCTGTGACAGCTCTGTAAATCTCCACAATGCCTGTCCATTTTCGCCGTTCCATACACTCTTGGGCATTGCTATAACATTCTTAACGGCAGCATTTACGGGCACACAAATTGACACATTGAGAAGGGGAGACGGGGGGCTCATCGCATGAAGATTATACTTGTAATCCACTTTGAGATCTGTGTGACCTTGTTCACATTTCCAATAAGAAACTAATTGAAACGGACATGATGCTGCTCCAGTTTTGGGTCGTATTTGGTACTTCAGTATATCTACATTGAAATATTGAGCGGTTGGATTCTTTTCAGATTGTCTTTTTAACAAAGATGTTAATGCTGGCATGTTGAAATCTACAACAGTAGTATCTCTTGTTGACATCATTGTGTTGATGCTAATCAGCTGCTTGTTAGGCAAGACATTGTCTAGTCTATGTATATTTTTCAGTCTGAAACATAACTTTGCTGGGTTAGGGTTATTAGCTAAAACACCCACTATCCCAGTCGGGAAAGACAACATCATATCTCCTGACATTTTTACTTGGCATTTACTCTCTTCTGTCCCTCGGAAATAGGAGTGAATAATTTCATGGAAAGCTACAGCTAGTGGTATAGTGTCGGCCATACCTATTGTGAGAGGAGAGGGCCCTCTAGATCCAGATGAACCAGCAGCTCTAAAGTCTCCTTCCGATCGCCGTGAAGGTGGTCTTGGGAGAGAAATAGTTGTTATAGTAGGAGTGGAAGTTCTAAAATTAGATTGCCCCAAGTCCCCAACTTCTGAGAAAAGATCCCCAACATCAGCTGTTGAAACTGGGGTAGGACTTTCCAATAAATGTGACTGGTTAGGCTGCAAGGGAGCATATGGGTTTGAGACATTGCCATGAGGTGAGGCTGGGTTACTTATATTAGGATTCTGGAAGAAATTGATATCCAATAGGTCACTACTAGCTTTACTTGTGTTTGCATTGGAACCTCTGCGAGTTGTTCCAATTTTATACAAAGAGATATTTTCAACAGTAGCTCTTAGCTCATCTACACTAGCCGACATAGGGGCACTGCCATTACTGATAGGTTTAATTTCAACATGTATCTTTTGTTCTCTTTCTTCCTCAGAATCAGAGTCAGAAGAAGAGTACACACTGCCTTTTTCATCTTTAGGCCTTATACAGAACCCTTCTTCGTCCACCTCGGGAGAATTCATTAAATCATCTTTTGTAGGTACTTCTTCTTCTTTTTCTTCTAAGTCAGACCTATCACCAGCATTTGAATTCTCAGAAATTTCATCTTTTTTCTTTTTTAATTTCTTATTCTTAGTTTTCGTTCTTCTACTACGAAACCATTTAGATTCCCGGAATGTTGATCGGCCCATATTATCATCTTTATCTTGAGCCACTGGTGCAACCGATGTTCCACTCGGACTTGATGGGGCAGAACAAGGTGCTGCACCCTCAGCACTTCCACTAGGCTCATCTTTACTTTGAAAATTTGGTGTAAACAAATTTAGAAGAGAGGTAGTCCTCCTGGAAGTTTTTGACACAAATGACTGTTGATCTTTTTTAGCTAAAGTTTTAGGAGGCTGTTGTGGTTTATGTGAGCCATTTGAGATCGTCGATATTTGATCTGCTTCTGAAATAGAATTATTAGCAGAACCTGGTTTTGGGAGTGCGGGTGGGATTTCAACAAGATTAGCTTTTTCTATGGCATTATATTTTTCTACAAGAAACTGTTCTAACAATTTTTCAACAGTTAACTCAAGGCACTGATGCTTCAAGTCCCTGTGCACTTGTCCCATCATATCATGGTTGTTCTGGATTATGTCTGCATAAACATTTACAAACTGTTTCATCTGTTTTAGATGAGCTTCTTCAACATCCTGGAAATGTTTACAAGTTTGAGTCATTTTCTTTTCAAAATCTTGTTTGACAAGATTATACTTCTCAGCAAGTTGTCTGTAGTCCTCGTGAAGTTTTTTCACTTTCACTTCAGATTTTTCAATATCTTTTGTAGATGCATTATCTTTGCGAAGTTTCTCCAACTCTGATGACTTAGCTGTATATACATCTTTAGCTTTCTGCAAAGCTTGCTTTGTGCTTTGAATTAATAAAACCACTTCTAAAGTACTCGATTCTGAGTCCTTAACAGCCTTATGTTTTTTGTGTAATTCCTCAGCATACCGAGCAACATCTTTTACAAGTTCACCAACTTTCTGGAACATATGCTGATGTAGGTTCGACAATTTTTCCGCTGAACATTTTAGAACAGTCCAAACTGGTGCAAATGTACCCTGAGCGCAATTGCTATTTGCTTGTTTAGCTAGTTTAGCTAATAACTTTGAATATGTCTCCTCAATATTAGATCGCTCTCTAAGATACTCCGAGAGTTCTTTGCTTGCTATGAATCCAAATTTCATGTTTTGATATAAAATATCATATCCATAATGCTCGTTGGCGAAATAATCTACGAAGTTGACACTCATCTTTGCAGTTACAAAGGTAAATGATTATAGTTATTCAATATATTATCACTCACTGACCTGTATTCTAGGGTCGAGCTCAGAATCACCATTGTCATCAGCTGGAATTGTAAATGAAGATTCCTCCATTGTGGCACTTAGAAGAGGAAGCCACCCAATCACCTAAATTACATCACTGACACAATAGCTTATGGCGTCACTTAAATCCCGTTGGTATTTATTTGATTAAACGTACATCACTATACTATTTTTACAATTTATAAACTTAATGATGAAGCACGTTGTATACAGATCATAAAAATGTTGAATTTAATTTAATAATAAAATTTAGAAATTTTCATGCGAGATGACGTCCACTCTCATGACGTCAAATCATAATAATAGACAAAATTTTGTTTCGATAGTTTTAAATATATTATATTCGTAGTGGTAGAAGATTAGACAATCGATTTTCGCATTGAATTCTTACTACTAGAAATGAATATTAAAAAAAAACATATCTGTAACATACCAAAAAAGGGGAAAAATGTTTATTTAATAATAAAATTAAGAATAAAAGCATGTTAAGCAATTCCCTATTTTTATTTATTTAATTTAATTTTTTATCACGTAGTCCCGAACAAATGCGAATTTTACAATTTTTATTGAAAAGAATATTTTACTTTTTAAGTGGACACTTATCATCAATAAATTTAAATATATAAATAAATCACGTTCAATTAAAACTGAATTATTTAGAAACAAGTCATAGTGCTTGTTCCTAGGTTATCGACAATTTTCATTAATATAATATAAAAAGACTCGAAAATTTTTTGAGTTAAAGATTAAAGAGGATTCAGAATTATAATTTTCAAAATTTCAATTATAAGGTCAATAGCTAACATCGAATATAAGTATCGATAGTGACAGAATGACATGATATGTTGTATTTTAAATTGTCTATGGTGTATATTATGATAAGTTTTAAAGGTGTAACTGGTGGATGTAAGGCTGGATTTGGTGTCCTTTTCGCACTTCGGCAAGTCTACCTCGACATATTAAGTGGGAAAAGTATGCATGAAGTTTCTTTGTTGATATTTATTTTAGCCGGATTATGATGCTTTTTCTATGTGTCGAGTTTGACGTAAAACAACTTCAATTTGATTCAGCTTCGTTGTTTCATTACGAGGAGTTTCAGTTTTATAGGAATTTCATTCTATGAGTGACATAAGTAACAGTTGTAATTTTTCACCCGAGCTCTTGTTTCAAGCGCGTGTAATCAGAGTTTATTTCTGGGACGGTGATTGTAGTCAATCTGTATGCAACTGTTACGCGTTACCTCGACTATGTCTTACCAAGGATCACCATATTCGGGCCCGGGCGACGACTATGATTTTGAAGACGACGGGTACGACGATTTAGACGAATATAGGGATCAAGAGGACCCGTTGCCACCACCACCAGTCGATGATAGCGATGAAGGTAAGAATGTTTTGTTTACGAACTATTTACCCTAGTTTGGCGTCGTAATACTGACAGTATTACACATGTTACAATTTGTTATTCCTGACAAGTGACTTCGTACAATGCTTGTAAACAGAGATTATATAATATTGATAAGGTTAGAAAATATTTATTTCTTACTTTATATACTTCCCGCCTTTTGATGTCTGGCTAGTTGGTGACGTAATACGTCCAATTAGGCTGTACTTTCTACATTCCAAGGACCATTTTTTTTTATTAAGATTTAAACAAATGTACATGTGACTATTCAAACCCAAAGTTTGAATTTAGATTTTGAATGACAATGGTTATAATTGTTGCTGAGGTTTGTGTTAAATATCTGTTTAATGTATCCATTTATTAAATTAAAGTTATCATTATGATGTTGTTGTCACATTAGTTTGTCACTAAACATTGTATTAAATGATATTTTTGATTTGATTGTTGCAGACACAGAAGAAGCCAGCGAAACAGACATACCCAACAATGATGAGCCAGTGGAGATTAAAGAACAGTATGTAATTTTTTTTCTTTTAATATAATTTTAAAATATCAATATACATTATCTATTTAAGTTGCTTCATTTAGTTCCCTCATTATTTAAACATAAGTTACTATTTATAGTATTTTACTGTCATAATATTGTGTAGTCTTTATAGCAAATACTTTTTTCTTTGCCTGACTTACATTGAAAAATGTAAGAAATAAACACAGACAAGCTATTTTTTTTCCAATTAATGTGAGCAATTTAGCATGTATTTATTAGAGTTCTTAATTCATTACAGAATGTACCAAGATAAATTAGTGAACCTAAAAAAGCAGCTACAGCAGTTAGAAGATGGAGTCCATCCGGAGTTCTTAAGAAGGGTCAAGAGATTAGAGCATCAGCTTCATGAAAGACTAAGGCTCAACAAGATATACAAGTCAGTTAGTTTTTTTTTTAAATAAAATTTACATTGTGCCTTTTCCTTGTCCTCTCAGATGAACTTTGTGAACAGCTGGAACGCACTGGATGTGAAAAGTGGAAATTTCCACAGTGTGGAATACCTAGTATCAGCAGTTGGTTGATTTAATGGTGATGATGGCTGAGGCCAATCTGCTGTAGGATATTATAATCATAAAGTAAATTATTTGGAAAATAAAAAAAAATGTCAGATACTATGATTTTTTTACTGTACAAATTTCAACTGTTTATTAGGGTACCTGCAACCTGGTCTTAAAATTTCTATTTTTATTACAGAGATCACATGCACGATGTGGTAGAGCGGGAATATATATCGGAGAAGAAAGCAGCGGCAAAAGAATTTGAAGAGAAAAAGATAGAGTTGAGGGAGAATTTACTTAATGATTTCGAGGACAAGAGGAAAATGATTGAAAATGAGAGGCACAGTATGGAACTAAACGGTGACTCTATGGAGGTAATATATTTTTTATTTACAGGTAATATAAAAAAAGTTGTATTGTAAGTATATCTTCCCACAGTGACAATGTAATATAACTAACAAGGTCAATATTTCAATCATTTATATTTTACTAGCGATTCGGCCCGATTTCGCGTGTTTAGTAGGATATTGCTAATAGTCCATTTTTCAAATTCTCGGTTTTACTCTGTTGGTGAAAACCACATTTAAATCAGTTGTGTAGTTTGAAAGATCAAGTGTAGAGTCAGCAGAAAGGGATTATGATTTATACTATGTAAATATTAACGTGTTGCAGGTGAAGCCGGTAATGAAGCGTATACTGAGGCGGCGGGCGAACGAGCCCGCGCCGGCGCCGGAGAAGCGTCGCAAGCCGCTGGCCACCACCCTCACGTACCAGCTGGACGAGCGCGACGTGGAGGCGGACCTGCGCGCCATCGCACGCCACGCGCCCTCGCCCACGCCGCGCCACGCCGCGCCCGCGCACCACCACCAGCCCCGGAAACACCACAACTCTACCAGTTGTAAGATCATTGTTCATTATATATTAAAACCTACACATTACTAGTGTTTGTTGGACGTGCGACCTGATCAAGATAATTTACGACACTTGCAGCGACGTGCGCGGGCGAGTCGCCGGTGCGGGCGGGCGAGGCGGCGGAGGCGCGCGTGGAGGACGGCAAGCTGTGGTACGAGCGGCGCTGGTTCCACCGCGGACAGAGCGTGTACGTGGAGGCGCGCGGCCGCGAGATCGGGCGCTTCGCGGGCCACATACACGCCATCACCGACGAAGCGGTCAGTTCAGATACCTACCAGAGTTAATGTTGATAAAAATTGTCGACAGTCATCAATTTTTACCCACAATATGAATAATAGCAAATTACACTACTTTATACTTCTCTGTCTCTTGCTATTCCGAAATATATGGTACATAGTCATGTAATATTTGAAAAATCTTGGTTTCTTTTCCCTTTGTAAATAAATATATAAATTGTCAAAGGGTAAAGGGAAATAAAATTTAATTTTCCTTCAATCCTTGCTATAATTTCAAATCAGAAGAAGTAAATTTCATCTATTCATACAGGACAGTGAACAGTGGATATTCTGGTATTGTTACAGATATGGGTGAAGAAAACGAACCTGGAGCGCGTCAGGATATACGTGTCGCAGCTGGCGCGGGGCAAAGTGACGTTAAAGAGGCGCGCCTCGTAATGGCGGCCGTCAGTGGTGCTGAGACTGTCTGTGCGCAGTCCACGCGGCAGTGTGTGCCAGTGGCCGGCCAACAACTCGCGTCGCTCGTCCAACTTATGTACGGTACTGAGTTATATCTGATGTATGTAACGCACAAAACGTTTTGGTTATGATGCAATATATTTGTTGTATTGTACAGTCATTATAC
>JAABKM020000027.1:7529709-7544470 GCA_016277805.2 Papilio aristodemus | reverse complement strand
AGCATGAAGGGGCCAGCCCCGCACCCTCGCTGCACGGGGGTTGGGGGTGTGGCGATTTAAAATATCGACGCGCTACCGCCCTAGCTCTTGTTATTTATGTTGTATTGAGGGGTTAATTATAAATAATATTTCACCACGACAAAATGATTTATCATATTTATTTTGTTTTTTTAAGGCAGGCCGTGCAACTTGTAAAAACATTGTTATTTTTTTTCTCTACCGAAGTCTGAACAAAATGGACAGATATAAATCCATGTAGTTCTTGCATGAAAAGCGTTAAATGTTAACTTATTTGTGACATAGGATAGTTTTGTTAAGAAATCGCTCGCTTTTTACACAAAGAACAAATGCGGCAAGTATCAGTTTGAAAGTCAAAAAAGACTAAAAACAACAAAACGCATATATAAAATCATATGATAGGTACTATCCCTATCATCTGCCATGTTTTGTTCATTCATTTTTGTTAAAAAGATTAATGGTTAACCACGGAATATTGGTTATATAATTAAAACTCATCTAGTTTAGTTGTATTTTGCAAGAGACAGGTGCGATGCGGTTTCGTGATAAGAGGTGGTCGAGGGCGCACTACACTCCGCCGTGTCAAGCGCCTTTGTTCTAAATGTATGTACGGAAAAATAAATATAAGCTTGACCCCATTTCTTCTACTACTTGCGGCTTTCTTTCCACCACGTTTTCACACCTAGTGCTTAATTTTTTAAAAAAATAAACTACCGCAAATAGAATACAATATTACGTGCCAGGTGGCAAAAAAGAAACAGGAACAGATGTTTCCTTTTCACATTTATGACACAATATATAAAAATGTGATCTTCAAGATTAGAAGATTTAAAAGTGTAAAATGGGACGGAACGAAAATAATGAGTGACGGATATTTTTAGGTTAATTAGATTTACGATTGACTAGACTAACTCGTGTCACCCATAACGTTAAAGCTGTTACTAGTGTGATGGAAAAAATTATAGTTTATTAACTAAGAGCAAGTATCGATCCTAGACTGCAAAGTTTAATATAATCTGACGGTTACAGTTTTCAATTAAAATTAACATCAATGTAACAACTATTGAAACTTTCATAATTTGTCATAAAGATTCCAAAAAAGTGATTACATGAATTAAGTTATCGAGCTGCAACGGTGATAACCCAATACTAGTAAATATAATAATTCATTATTTCTAATGGATGTTACATTTTCTAAGTAACAAATTGCACGAATTGTTGACAGAGCACACCCACGCCTTCAGTGACCCTGACGTGGAAATGTCACGCAAATTGTAGTTTTATTTCTGTAAGGAATTAATATATTTTTGTAGCAACGAATTTTAGGATGGGCCACCGCGCGTGTCACTGATTTTAATTATCTTTTACATGTAATTCGCTATTCCAAAGTTATCAACATTGCTTTATGCTAACATTAATTTATGTAGAGGTTTACATTGATTTTTACTTCGGTGTGTAATAGTTTTGCAGAACATCCAATATCACGCCGCGTTTCACGCACGATTATAAAAACCAAGCGACAATATAATCAACTTACGCGACGGATTTAATTTGAAATTGGATCAGGCCGGCCTACTTAAGAGGTGGGGTGAAACAACGCACCTATATTAAGAATGAAATGAATATTAATATAGTGGGTAGATATATAAACAAACGCTAACACGCAAATGCCTTATTCAAAGGATCCAGGTTATTAGTAATGGACTCTAAGTCTTGTTCCACATTTTCGATTTCTGTGACAGTTTGTATTGAACCAGAGTGCGGGGTGACACATATACAAAACTTTAAAGCAATCAACGGCGACCAATGAATAAATTCGCCAACCATGTTTTACTTTAAAGGCAGGGGTTTATCAGATCAGGTTTGGTTGATTGGATAAAGTATACGGCGAAGCTCAGAATTACGAATGTGTGTCAAGCCGATATATGTAACGAGATTACCATTGTCAGACTTCACTTAAGTCCTTTTTTTGAAAGATAAAAGATATTGATTTAATGGTTTTACCTTTCATATTTTTTTTATCTTTTATTATTTCACAAAATTTATTAAAAAAATATTCGACTCTCATGAAATTAATATTTAAAAGACAATCCATTTCTGCAGTGATCATTATGTGCGAAATTACGTACAATGAAACCTTGCGAAGAGTCGCGTAGTTTACAGGCAATATAAATCGAGGCCGTCATAATTTCATTAGGATAATTACGGCGTTAGAGCCAGCTATAAAAACAGTAAATACACGCAGCGCTAAGCCCCCGGCCTCCGTAGCTCGCGGCTATCGCCATTTTACCCGAATCGTGATTAAGAAATGCGATATAAAAATATTTCTAACGTTTTTACACGGATACGATTGGTTTACGACTCGTTTGTGTAACCTTCGATGCAATTTTACAGCCATGCATTAAAATTAAGTTATTAGTTGATGTCCTTACTTTAATATAGTGATATACAATCAGTCCCAATAGATTTGTGCCTCTATTAAAAATAAATCAACTATACAAATATGTATTCTAAAACATAGTATATAATGATATTCATTATTTCATGAAAGACGTCTACAGAGTGATTTTTTAAAATAAAGAGTATTGCGAAATTGTCGTCATTACAACTCAAAGGTTGTTAAAAGGGCGAGGGCGTCGTAAAACGGAGATGGGTTGTTTGCGCACGCTGCGCGCGTCTCCGTGCTTCCTGCCGCCCGACGCCCGTCGCAGTAGCGCCGCCGGCCCGCCGCCGGCCGCCGCCATGTAGCCACGCTCCACCCCTCTTGAAACAGTCTTCCATAACCGCCTTAGATTTATATTAGCCTTAAGTAACTAAGTCTTCCATTAGATTTTAAGTAGTGTAAGATAAGATGCAGAGGGGCGGAGCGTCGCGACGCGAACGTAACGATAGGCTCGTCTTCGAGCGACTCTGGCGAGGCACCTTCCGCGCCGTAGTAGCGGGCCCGCAGAGAAGGCCCCGAGCCTCCTCACACGACCCTAACCCCGACGCCATCGTAATGCCGGCCGCTATGCCACAACAAGGACCGTCGCACGTCGCGGACTCCCTGGAGCCCGCTCTCAGAACACTCCTGGCCGGCCTCAGGAGCTCGTGCTGTTGCCGGTGTAACTGTGCAATGAGCAACAATGTTAACAACAATTTGCAGGTCTGTCTCTCCAATGAGGAGGAGAGGAAATCCATGCGGTCCGTAATAAGGTGGGCACACGTTTGTTTGATCGATCGGCCGCGGCGCCGATTTAGGTCGCTTGCTATTGTTACAGGAAACTTGCTAATTTAATATAAAACGTACTATAATTCTCTTTGATATAAACGATTTCACGCTCGTTTTCCGCTCATATTGATTGTTTGCTATTGGCATAAAGCGATCGATATTTAAATTGGCCCTACCCACACTAGTATTCTAAACTTATGTTTCGTATTTTTAGCGCACTTAGGTGCAAATCAGGTAAATATTCGTTCCAAAACAATAATAAAAATATTTTTGTTACTTTTAATAGTATGATAGTTAAAAAGTTTTTTTAAACCACTTAATCCAAAAATACATAAACTTTTCAACGGCGAGATTTAAGAGAATTTGGTATCCTGGAATTAATGAAAATACTACGTATACACTTTAAAACTAAAACTTCAATTCAGTCCATAATAAATTAACAATGATAGCTTCGGCGCCATCTTGAAATTCTTTTTTTATTCGTCAGCGTTCGTGAAACGCACGCGGTCGCCGAGGCGCAACAGGAAAAGAACGCGCGGCTACGAGATGCTTTCGGTATTTCGCCAAGATTTGTGGAGGGTACCAGTCTGGACCCTGAGCGACGGGCGCGGGAGGAGGCGAGAAGATATCCGCTTGTGAGGACACCCAGCCATGAAAGAGACGAACACGACATCCACGTGACTAAGAAAAAAAAGAAAAGGAGGTAAAATGTGTACTTGTGTGTAATTAAAAAGATGAAATTTATAATTCTTTCATTAAAGTTGAATCTTCATTCACATTACGAAGGAAATGTTTGTAATGTGAGTGAATGGATTTAACTAACCTTTTTAAAACTAGAAGGCTTATTCTTACGAAGTAACGTGGACATTTTTTATAATTATTGAAAAAACTTATAAGTCACAATGCTAAATAATATTTAAAATGTTCTAAAGTACCAAACATCGGTTTAAGCTTTCCTCATTGTAAAAACTTAAATTTAAATACAATTTCCCCCAGAGCTTGTTTTGTAAGTGGGGAAGCTCATGAATTGGCTAGTTTATAAAAACTCGAATCAGGGAAACGATACTTACCACGTCTAGGTTTCTTTATAAAATAAGGTATGAGATGCTCTAATGAGAATCAGCAAGCATTTAAGTTGGGAGTTTGATACTTAAGGTTGTGCGATACTTTAATTGTATTTAAAATGTCTGTCCACATGTTACCATTGTTTCAAATCGTTTGGTAAGTTATTGTTCTCAATGTTTAAAAACATATTTTCAGTGCATCACCAGAGTCAAAGAAGTCCAAGAAGAAAAAATCTAAGAAAAATAAGAAAGACAAGTGGGTATTATTTACGTTTAATTATCATTGATTTAATATCGGTTTGTTTTATTGCAACAATTTTATAAAATCTCATTTACACCCAGACAGGTTGCACTTGAGTTGACAAAGAGGCAAGTATATCAATAAATTAGGTCTTGTAAAGAATACTGTATAAAATCATTACATTTATTTTGTTTTTAATTACTTATTTCAGTCAAAGAAAAATGTTATGGAAATACTTGCGTAGGTATGGCAACTTCTCATATTTTCATTTTTTAATTTAATTACAAACATCCGAATTTAATCTGTTGCCGATTTTTATTCTTTTAACCTTTGTTTAAATGAATTCGTAACTGATGAACAGAATTTTAACGAAAACCTTTGGATAACATTGTCGTCAGATGTGGAATTAATTCAAGCATTCTCTCGCATCGCCAGCATCGCCTCTTCAATAAAATCAATTTAAACTGCGCGTACTCATTTCAGTTCACATCCAGTATTCAGTTATACTTTTGTTATAAGATATACTAAATGCTACGATAGTGGTGCGGCTGAGTAAATCATTAATTTATTAGCATATAAGTAATGCAATATTTGGTTTATTATGTAAACCACCTTTAATAACTATAGCTAATGAGATGAAATCAATTTGTATTAATAAAAAGTATCACAGATGTACGCAATCTTGCAGTGTTAGGATTTGTATACAGTATGTCTCGATCGCAATGGTCTCGAGGTGTAAATGTGCACACGCTACGTTTTACTGGCTTAACTCAAAATTATATCTCGCCACTCTTACTGTACTGTTGTGCGTTGTGTTTGCTCATGTTTGACAGAATGTTAAGTGATTAAATAATGTTAATAAATATGACAGAAATAGAGCCGTGAAAATTAAGGAAATTCTAGGCACTTTTCGAAAGGTGGATCCTAGTCAAAGTTTTTGCCCTTTTTGTAGTGAAGTAGGAGGAGTAGAGGTAAGAAGATTAGGCCAAAGTCACAGTCGATTAGCGATATCGCTAGTACGAAAGTCCAAAATGTATGAAACTGATATAAATTTTGGACAGTCCAGCGATATTGTTAATCATATATAACTTTGGCCATAGGCCCTGAACTTTGATTTGTTTATAGATAGAGATTTTATACTATCAATTATTTGGCACCGCTGAGATACTTTCCTACTAAATATTTACAATTAAAAGCAATTTTTTACGATCTTAGTATGGTCTCAAGGATCCTTGCGATTTTAAATATTTTTTTTCTTAGAATTTTGAAAGATTAATAATAAAAACAATCCCATTCAATAGACAAGAAAGCAGCAAGAAAAAGAAGAAGCGCTCCAAATCACCATACACGGAAAGTTCAAGCAGTTCTGATGCTGCTCACGACAGCGACTCCGCCAGCTCTGATGATGAAAAGCAGAAGAAGAAGAAAAAGGTATTTAAGACTATTTTTCAACATTAACTGTTTACATGTTCCATATTTTTAGATGTCTGTAAAAGATAAAAATTTCCTGGAGGAGACACGCCAAAGATCATATTTATAAACATTTTATAATTATTTTTGTTAATTACTTACTAACTTGGTTCCATAACGTAAAGGGTTTCTGTAGCAATCAGATTACATATATCAAGAGCTTATGATCTTTAGTGCTGGAATTATAGCTCTTTCAAAAGATCGAAATAAATTGACCTTTGTTTTCGAATATGGTACAACATTTCAAAACCTTATGCAATCCATCCTCATATCTGCGAGTCTTAAATTAGTTGTCTAGAAGGGATAGTCATTTTTATAGCCGGTATAGCACTCGCTTACTTTTGGTTTTGTTTCATAAATACTTACAAAACACATTGGCCTGTTACTGTTACATGGTTTAAACTTCTCAAGCACCTTCAGTACTCACGATACGATAATGAATTTGACTTTACATGTTAACATAAAACTGATACACACAATCCAATTGTATTCTTAGATTCATGGCTTGATAGTGATACGAAACTAATTTCTTTCCATTTGTTTTGTTAGAAATACAATTCATATCCTTAAAATTACTTACTTTCTATATTGGGGTTCTTGTCCAGTGTCTCTGTGTTGAAATTTGTTATTTCCTTTTGTTTATTTCTTTTATTTTTGTTTTCTGTAAATACAAGAAATAGCCAGTAAAAATGATCTGTTTAACTGTGCATCATTTCATAGGATAGCCATCTTTATCTGAAGAAATATCGTATACTGTAAGTATATCACAAAACAATAACACTCAGTATAAACACTATGTTAGGTGAATACTAAAAAAAGTCAGTGTTAAACTTTCATCGAAGTTTAACACTTGCCACTAACTCAGATCGTGCAAATAGCGTAACGCATTCGATGGGCTATTGTCAGGTTCTTACGCGAGCACAGTTATTTACTTGCATGGTGTTTCGTAGTCCTTACAACAGATGGTGGTTTTGCATTATTATTAAGACGCGTTACCTTTACTCGTTGGAAAAATGTGCTCGTTATCATAACGCTTCCTTGCAACATAGATGTTTTGATTTTGTAACAAAATTGTCTTCGTTTTGTGTATTATAGTCCTTCGAGCCGGATATCAGCATATTTTTCCAATACAAGTTTAGTAATAATGTCAAGATTGTTTAATTAAAATGTAACTAATCCATAACATTCTCCCTCTTCTCGTTTACTCAAAACTTGTTAAGGATGCTCCGCATGTTTAAATGGTAGAAAATACCACCACCGTTTGTTATATAAGGTACGTCCCAGAAGTGTTATTTTACATTTGACTTTGTGTAATACTTGTATATATGTATTGAATAACATTTGAACAGTCTTAACGTTATATTGTGTACTTGACTATAACATAGTATTATTGACAAAATGAAGCACTGGTGCCAAAATCAGTATTGTATTACTCAATTTGTTGAGAATGTTATGGATGATAGATAGAATGTAACATTCTTTCAAAATAAGCACAAATAACATTTCATCATTGTGATTCTTAATATTAAACGCTTTTGTGAGTAGCTTCTATTTATTATTTAATGTGATTCGTTCAATTATTCGCCTCTGATTTGTTTCGATGTTTACAATTATAGACTTGCATGTGCCAAAATGGTATAATTTTTTTTTGTCTTGAAATTCTTCACGCTATCCATTCAAATTTTATATGGGTTGAAGGATTTCACCAGTTATAGTAAAAATATACATTTAAAATGGTGTAAACACTTAGTTTTCTTTATTGGCACTGGTGTTGAAATCCTGCTATTTTATTGATATTATTAACATTATATTAAATTTTGACAGAAAAAGTCGTGTGCCAGACATCGTGCAAGCAGCGGTGCATCTAGCCGCGAGAGGTACGTACACATTAATTTTATGAGTGTATCTGTTGAAGTATGTAATGTATTGATTTTTAACTTACCACTTGTCTTAAAATTCAGTAATACACTAAGGCATCATTTTAAATATCAACTTTGTTGCAGTTCTCCAGTAAAAACAACCAAAGATAAGAGATCAGAACGTGGATGCGAACTTGTACCGGAAGTTGTGCGGAGCAAAAGGAAAGAGAACGAACGCGATGATATGCGGCGTACCCATGGGAGCGTCAGTGACCGTAACGAGGAGCCAAAGAGAAATTCTAGATCTGATCGAAGAAGACGTGATGATCGTAGCTCATCAAAAGAAGACAGAAGAGAATCGCCGGAATATAGACAAAGGTCCTATGTCACCAAAATAGTGAACAAAAACCGGGATTCGTTAGAAGATAACAATGAAAGGTCCAAGTCAGGGAAACGGAATCGGGCCCGGTCTATATCTGACTCTGACGAAGAACCACCACCTAAAAATAAAGTTCACAAAGCTGACAAAAAACAATATGAACGAGAAAAGAGTAACTCCCCTCCCCCAGCGAAAAGAAAAAGGAGGAGTACTTCTATCGAACATCGTCGAAATGATTCGTATTATAAATATGTAGATCAAGATTTAGATAGGAATCGGAGAGAAGGTTCTTACCGTGATGATAGAAAAGCACGTGGAAGAAGCCGATCGCACGAATATAGGAATAATAGAGAGAGCAGTTTTAGAAAGGAAAGAGATGAAAGATGTGACAGTAAAAAATACAATGATCGTCAAAAAGTTAGTCGAAGAGACAGTTACGATGAACAACCCAGAAATAAAACTAATAGATCCAACACAAGAGGCCATCGTGATTCATCACCTGAATATCAATGCAAAGATGATGGAAATAAGTCAACATACAAAGAACCGGAAAGATATTACAAAATGTCTAAACCTGAAAGATCCATCTCATCAGAGTCTGAAGGGTCACGAAGTGGAAGACGAGAGAAAGAACCGAAAAGCAAAAACCGATATTATAAGGACAGGTGTGCATCCCCGCCATTAAAGGAACAAAATAGAAAAAGTTCCTCGCCTGGCCGCAGACGGCGAGATGCGTCTTTAACTAAGAGGCGAAATTCTCCATCGCCGTCAAGACGTGGTCTATCACCAGCAAAACATCGAGAAGAAATCCCATCAACAAAACGTGATTCTTCGTCGCAAACTCGGCAAGAGTCACCGGCGCCACGACGACGAGATTCCACGCCGCCTAAAAAACGAGATTTGTTGTCACCAAGAAAACGTAATGTTTCTCCTCCAAAATATGATACATCACTATCAAGAAAACGTGATTTATTACCGCTGAAAAACCGGGACTCGAAGAGGCGTGATTCGTCACCGTTGAGAAGGGTTGACTCTTCATCTCCAAGAAGACTAGGATCTTCGCCTTCTAAAAAGCGTGATTCTTCACTTTTGAGGAGACGCGATTCACCAGTAAGAAGTCGCAATTCTCCGCAATCAAGAAAATATCGTAGATCTTCGCCTAGACGATATAATTCGCCATTAAAAGGGCAAGACTTGTCGCCGCCCAGAAACAAGGACGAAAAAACCAAAACATCTCTCAAAGATATTGACAAACGTGAAAGCAGGATTGCTAGAAAATCGATGACACCTGATAACAAAGCGAATCGCAGACAAAGTCGGTCCAGATCATCATCTATTCCCAAAAAGAGAAACAAAAAAGATAAAGGCGATACTCCGAACCGTAAATCGAAAAAAATACAGGGAAGACGTTCCTCATCGCCTAATGAAAAAAGAGACAAACATGAAAAAGAGAAAAACAATGATCGTAGAGAACACCGCAGTTATAGATCAAGATCACATTCAAAGCAAAGAAGCAGAAGCACGTCAAGCCTCAGTTATTCTCCAGCAAGACGTAGCCCTGAACGTTACAAAGATATAATAGATAAGTTACCTGAAAAAGACAAACGTAAATATGTCAAGTCGCCGTCTGATATACAGCATAAAATGAAAAATGTCCAAAACTACAAATACCTGAAGAACTTGTGCATTGGAAGTTCATCCAGCGAGAAAGATGATTCTGAAGATGATTTGTCATCATTAGATAGAAGAGCCAAACAAGAGGAATTGGAGAGGAAGGAAATGGTTTGGCTCAAAGAAAAACTAGCTTACATGTCAAAAGCGAAGCCAACAAACGAAGCTAATGCTTCTACGTCTCAGCCTAATAGTAATAAAGAAGAAGAGAAAACTCTCAGAGTTAGTCCAAAAGCGGATAAAACAAACAAATCAACACAAGAAGAAAGTAGAAGTGCGGATAAATCAGATCTACCGAAGGAAAAGAGTCCGGTGAATGTAGATAGTTCACCGGAACCCAAACGCGTAAGGAGTAAATCCCGCAGTTGGTCGCGCTCGTCGTCACGTCGGTCACGGTCTCGATCGAAATCCCGAGCCAAATCCCGATCCCGCGGCAAGTCTCGTTCCCGTGAGAAATCCCGCTCACGTGATAAATCTCGTTCTCGTGATAAGTCCCGCCCCCGAGACAAGTCTCATTCCCGTGCCAAGTCGCGCTCCCGGGATAAGTCCCGCTCTCGAGATAAATCTCGTTCCAGAGACAAGTCCCGCTCTCGTCAAAAATCAAATTCCCGAGGGAAATCCCGATCGCGTTCAAGATCACGCTCTCGCTCAAGATCATCGCGTTCGAGGTCTCGCTCTTATTCTTCTTCGAGGTGAGAATTTGCTAAATAAACAACAAATTAAAATAAATATTATCGTATTATTCATTTGGCCTAGATTAGGTTACATTTTCGTGAGTCATTGAGAATAATTAAAACATAAATAAAAAAAATATTCCAGACGGTCAAGATCCAGTCGCTCCAGTTCATACAGCAGCAGAAGTACTTCAAGATCCACCCGTAGTTCTTCCAGATCTACTCGCTCCTCAAGGTGAAAATAACTTAAAATTTTGATATTGCGATGATACTTTTAATTATTATAAACTTTTTTAATCCGTGAGTTTTATCAATTAAAAAGATTTGTCTTAGAGTTCAAATTTAAAAGTAGTTGTCCTTTTTGTTGCTAATGATTTAATTAATAAATTAACTATTACAGTCTCTCGAGTACAATCTCACTATTGAAAAAGCTCACTAAAACGAACCGCCTAAAAAATCAAAACTAACACAGATTCTATTTTCCGCTATGAAATGAAATACAAATAAATAAAATACCGAACAAACGGACCGATTGAATCGTCAATGCATGCGACGTACGCAACGCGATACCGTACAGAACAATGACGGGCGTGTACGCCGATTACCGTAGATCGAGCGCTGCGCGGCGCACGCGCACGCGCACGCGCTCGCGCTCCCTGTCCATACCGCGCCGCGCCGGCTCGCCCAGCTTCCTCGACCGGCGGCGCATCACGAGGTACTGCCTACCCTGCATACAGTGCTCTAGGGTTTTACTGCACATAACACAGGCTCATAGCGCGACGCCATGTCCCCTCTACTCTACTCTCGGATTAGGTATTTTTGTACTTCTATGACATTTAATATTTAAAGTTTTAATAAATGTTTTTGATAAAGCACTTTTCGAGAAGTTTTGAGACCCCAATATTATTGTAGAATTTACTCATTTTTGTAAAAAGAAAAAATAGATTCCTGCAATTTTTCCCTTTACAGGGGTGTTTTAGCTTAACTAAAATAATTTTTTTTTTGTCCTAACTATATTTCTAAACGGATAATAGATAATAAATTAAACTAAGATCAAAATTAAACAAAAAAAATTATTCACTATAACAAATGTACAAAATGTTGGAAAATATGTATTGGTAATATTTCAAGTACATAATATTTTAAAGTAGACCTTACATGTTCACATTACTTGTAATTTATCTGTTGAGATAATTAAATAACTATTTAACTGATTATAAATAAAACTTAAAGCACTGTATGGGGAAATATAGGGACTTTGTTGAAATAATAATGATATAAAATATAAATAAATTAAATAACACTGTAATTACATTAACAGTGACTTTATCATTATTGTTTCAAATGGGTTTTTTTTATAGTACCTATTAACATTTTCGTGTGTCGCTTCTTAAACTAATTTAGTTTTTATTTTAGCTTTGATATTTTCCTTTGCAAGGAACATACTATTATTTTTTCGAATCGCCTCATAGTATGTTTTTTTTTTGTTTTTATCAATATTTTTCATTTTGTTTTTTGTAGAAAAAAGTCACGAAAATATAGCACGAGTTCAGAAGACACGAGCAGTAGCTCCGATTAGTGAAGTGACTGTGGCTAGAATAGTTTTAAGTTTTATGTATTGTATTATTGTTCACTCTATAAGACTTATGTTTTTAATATATTGCTGGACTACACGTGGTTTTTACATTTGCATTTATTATTTGACTTGTTGAAGACATGCACATTCTTATCGTTGCCATTACACTTATATATTTTTATTTTTCATTTCCTCGATTGTATTTTTTTTGTGTATACACAGTTAAACGTTTTCCTGTTTGTGACAATATATATGAAATGTAAAAAAAATATTTCAATCATCCAACGATGAATTAACATTTTTAGTATAACCTGAGGAAATTTGTCATAATTAAGACAAGCTTTGATGAGACCATTCCCTTAAAATAAATTGTTTATTTAATTCTAATATTCCACATCTCCATTTGGAATCATTTTAACATTCGAGATTCAATACTAACTGGGGTGTGCTACTCGATGTGTTTTTGAACAACGCGATATGAATTACTAAAGAGTTGTTTTACACGCTAACTCTAGCCTAGATTTTTGTAATTTATTAATGTATTGATGTTTTCCTCCGTAGCGCACCCATTATAGATCTTACATACGAATCAAACAGATACAAATATCGAAGAAGAAGGTGAACGAAGGGAATTCCATGTTTCAATGCTATAATCGTTAAGGGAATTGCGTCAAACTGACAGCCGGATGTAGAAAGTGTTGCTATATTACAGTGGACATTTATTTCAAGTGTTTGTTTCTATTATTAATCTGATTTGTTTCTTCACATTAAAGTTTATTGTGAAATTATGTTTGTTTTTATTTTATTTTATTTTTATGCATGCTAGATTGGTGTTATGTAATGTGATGCATTTATACCAGAGACGTTGTAGAATACACTTAAAACAAATAATTTTTTTTTCTTTCAATTTTCTATAAAGCTAGTTTGGCATTATCACAAGTTGAAGAGGTAAGCCCATATTTGCATATTTTTATACGAAGTATGATATACTTTCTCGATATTGGTTATGTTTTTATCTTCTATGAAGTTGTAGTGTACGTGTATATTTATACAAAAGATAATAAATTCAGTGGAAAATCATGTTGTATGCAATAACTTAGTCTCCTATAATTTGAATGGAGACGGATATCGAGGAAGAAATTATATTTATGCTTGTACATTATGTCTATCATATAATAATTTGCATGTTGTATATTTTTTTATAACATAACTAACGTTGTCGCATGTCCACTAACAAAATTAACAATTTGAACAGCGCAAGGAAACGTCCGATACCGTACAGAAGACCGACGCCGTCGTCGCCCAGTACCCAAAGCTACTACAGCAGCAGATCCTCGCAGAGAAGCTGGACTCGGTCGCCGAGGCCTGAACGGGATTGAGGATAATGCAATCTGATTAATAAAAAAAATTGGTTTGGGGCCAACCATAAATTACGTTACCCTAATTTCTTGTCAAGCATTTTACAAATCCTGTTTATTTCTTAATTAGCGACCACTATTAACTTGATTTTTTTTTGTTACTTTACAGTATAGGCACTTTTAATATTAGAACAATGGTTAATTAAATGAATCAAGATAAATAATCATACCAAAGTACCAAGTAAACCATACCAAATGGAATCTTTAACTGTCTATCTCGCCTGTATCACATTATGTACGGGTTGCTTTTCTCCCCCCCCCCCCTCCTGGTTATATGACGTAATTAATGGTGGCCGTACTTTAGTAAACAATTATATGCTTACGTTGGTCTATTGAAGGTTACGCTAATGCTTTAATGTTGAAGAGATTATTCCTCCATAGAAAAACGTTGACACAAGTTCTCACGAGATGTAATGAGGTAAAAGATCTGACATGTTATTTATAGGGTATCGCAAAGATTTATATTTTTATTTTGCATTTCGAAGTGTATTTTTTATTAATATTTACGATCGTGACTATGTAATAGGTCCGTTTGACAGATTTCGTATAATAGTTTGGTATAAAATAATTACAAATAGTCGTAAAAAAAAAAATCATGGTCATGATATTTTTCAGTTTGCTAAATCCGTTGATTTCTCTGTGAACGGATCAAATATATTATGATATACTAATATAATTTACAAAAAGAATCTCAATTATCTATATTTACGTCATAATTATGGATATAATCAAATAGACAAAATTAAGTCGAGAAAATATATCTACGTAATTACAAATCTATTATCGAATAGTTTATATAACAAGAATTTAATGCAAACAATGGAATAACGAAAATAATACAAGTGATTTTAATGTTAAATAAATATTATTTAATTATCAATTTACTTCTTAAACGATTTTCGAAGTAGTTATAATAAACTAACGGAAGTTCGAATATTCGTTATAAGTAAACATAGCTCTAATGCTTATAAAAATAATTGTAAAAGCATTCCAATATATAAGATCGAATGATATTTAAAAAAACACTGGCCAAAGATTATTTATTTAAAAAAAAACTTGCATAAGGCTTTATATGCATTGAGCGGATGCGGTGGTTTGCTTGCCGCACAGACGAAATAAAAGTTTTTATTCACATTGCGGTGGGTGCGAGGCAATGCTATATAAGTACTGTGAAAACTAC
>JAABKM020000027.1:7484198-7512619 GCA_016277805.2 Papilio aristodemus | reverse complement strand
GTCAGGCATTTCCGGCTTGAAGACACTTTCCAATGCAGCAGTGAACAGTTTAAGGGAAATAAAACATCCCTGATTCACACCAAGCTGCAGTTGGATAGGTTTCGTATCCTGACCCTGTAATATGTAGTGGACACTTCTGCATTTAATCTAATGAGATCCCACAGGTTTAGTCCCCTCCCTGTTATTGTTCTTTGCTTTTTTTTATCTAACTTTTTTTCTTAACTATGAAATACACCCATCATTCATTTGATTATAATGGAATTAGAGAGATAACAGGAGTTATGTAACAGCCTAAATCAATTAAAAATGTTTATAACATACTTTCTTATTATTATAGGCTTTAAAATAAAGTATTTTTTTTAAGGCAAACATACTTTCCACACAAATATAGTTAACAGTTGTGCATTATTTATTGTGTTATATTTATTGTTTAGAATGGTAAACACTTACCTTATACCATGTGTTGGTAATATGACTCTCTCAAAGACATTGCACATGATTACAAGAGCAGGTTCCCTCTCGTCCTCCAGCCACCTCAGAACTTCTATCATACAGTAATCAAGAGTCTCCGACACAGCGTCCTGGTCTTCTGTATCCATTTCAAACATTGTGTCTATTTTCTGCTTGTTCTTAGCTTCATCAGCTATGTTTACGTCCATTGTAACCATTCTGGAAAGTTATGTTACAGAATTAACTTTATATTGATTAATATTTTATCAATGATGGAACATATAACATCTTCAAGTTGTTTCGCTACAAATGTCAGGTCTACCATTTTCAGGGATAAATAGGTATTTCTATGATCACAACATATTATTGTCAGCTTTGTTAATGATATGTGATAATAAATAAATGGTATAGTTATTATAAACTAGCTGTATCCATTCACTCGTTGCTTTTGAACAAAAAAAAATCTTTTTTTACAATAGAGATATTCCAAATAGTTTCTAAAATTTTCATGGTAATTGGATGTATGGTTTTTGAATCTATCAAGTACATTTAACTTGAATTAATTTCATTTCAATATCTAAAAATTATGTGCTTATCAAGAAGGTTTGTAGATACTGAAATTTATATCAACTTTGGAGTAATATAAAATATGCACATGAGAAATCTATGTTAATAATATCTTATCTCTGACATTAAAGTCAGAAGTTTTCCTTGACCCAAAGAAATTTACGAAAGATATTTTGATAAATTTATATAAATATTAGATGAGATATCACAAGGGTTCATAAAAATTTCATTTTAGCAAAACTTCAAGCAATTTTATTTATAAAAAAAATTCGGATCTATGTCTAAATATAATTTTTAGTTCAATATAATAATTGTTGGTAAAAGACTTAAATAAAATTAAAAGTTGTGCAGAATGTAGTATATTAAATACCTGTTGGTGATAGCCATCATGAGTTGTTCTTTTAGCAACGGTAAATATTTACTCATCCATATTAAATTATGTACATAAGCTCTGTTTGAGAAACAGCCCGCCTTGTAATACGGGAACTGGTCAATTATTGTTTTCATTAGTAGGTCGGTTGTCCTGAAATCAAATTTTATTAATTATGTCAACATTTGTAGTCATGTTTTATACAGTCTTACACTGGGTTTGCATTTCCTTAGGAACAAATAATTTAATTTACCTATTTGATTGTTATTTTTGTAATTAAGCACATACTTAATAAAACAAAAGAAATAGTAACTATCAATCTTAGAGAATCAGGAGTTTAGTGATCTGATTCCTTTACAGAACTCTTTTGTATCATAAAGTATCTTATAGTTGACCATTTACATTACAAATGCCAAGTCATATATATTTTATGTAGGAACACCAATAAGGAAAAAGTAGGTCCAAAAAACGTTTTTGCAAATTCCTAAATGTATATAATAATTAAAGTTTATTTACTATATAAACATAAAATTAACTTGTCTATACAGATAAGATATGGATTAGTAATTTTACATAATATATTTTATCCTTGTGCAACATTTTAGATTCTAATCAACTCTTTGTTCAGTTCCAATATTCTAATGGTACAATAAGATCTGTGAATTTTTTATTATCTTAACATTATAAACTCTAAAGCCTTTAATCATCAATGGGCTAGACAAGCAATATAATTGCTATGCGTTTTTTTAGTAGTGTGAATTTAAGAAAATGGTTGATTGAACATAAAAATTAGCATATTTAACTTATAATGACTTGTGCTAACACAAATAAAAATGTTTCATAAATATTTTCGATTGATTCTTTAGCTAACGTAAAAATATTATAACTGCATATAAACCTATAATGACAATATTATAATATAGTACTCTCACATAGGCATCACAGCAACAATTTGTGCAATAATTGTGTGAATATTAGACCATTTTGCCATCAATTCTTCTGGAGGTTGATCATCCCAGTTAGTACCATCAGCTGTAAGAAAATAAAAAAAAATGTAATTTTTAAAGTCAGTGGCTTTTTAGTAAATATGATAAAAGAAAATGAAAATTAAATTTTCATGCAATATTATAAATATTGCACAATCCATCATTTATATGTAAATGTTTTTATATGAAAGAAACATGTACATATTCTAGTAACAAAAAAACTTTATATATCTATACCAAATTTTACAAACTATCTATAGATAGTTGTAATAACTATTAAAATTATGTTTAAATTAGAACATCTTGTTAAAACTTATAACAAATATTATAAAATATTCAACTGATGTAGTAACACTAGATGTTATTGTGAAGACAGATATTTGACAAGATACACCAAAAGATGAGTCAACAATCTGATCAAGATTGTGAGAACCTACTGAGTTTAGGTGATGTGGGAACAAGATTGAAAGCTTGCAAATCAGGCATCAAATCTAAATATTGCCTTTTGATTATGAAAATATACTAAATTATGTTTTATTTTATGATTAATTAAAAAACTTACCTTTAAATAACTTGACCAAGTTTGTCATAACTCTTGGGCAATGGTATGTATGAGCAGTTACTAGATTAAGTATAAATCTACTGTACATCTCAACAAACTTTTCACCTCTACCAGCCCACTCCACATTGCACAATACGTCGACAAACTGTTTGAATTCTCTTCCAAATAGGACAACACTTGCTAGACAATCTTCTAACAATACCTGATAATTATCATCATTCAGAGGGTATTCCTCTAATACTTTGACAAGTTCATGGTACGGTCCACCATTACCATTTCTCGTGTAACTCAATAGAACTTGCTCGATTTGACCCTTTTTAAACGCCAATTTCATGCGCGACTGAGCATTTTGTCGGTCTAATGTTTTACGCATCAAAGATGCGACACTTTTCTGAGTTATCATTTCCATTATTTCTTAAGATCTGAAGATACGTTTTTTAAATACGCAATAATTTCCGGCTGACGTAGCAGTTCAGCTTTCTTATGATTTAGAACTTCCCGTAATACAGTACTGCTGTCTTCAAGAGTTGAAGCACTGTGTGAGGTTTGGTCAAAACTCGTACTAGGTTTAGCGTAATTGAGGTTCGACTCTGCTGTTTCAGCGCTTCTTTTATCTTTTAAATATGTCTGTAATCTTTCGAGAACGACTTTACTATCACCTTCTTTCTTTTCTGTACTATAACCTTCTTTGGACATGGCACAATTTTAAATTTACATTATGTACTGGTTTATGCAAAAGGGTAATTGATTGGAAACACGACAATAATCATACAAACTTATAATGAAAGAAATAAAATTTCAACTACAATGTTAAAAATTACCTAAAGAAAACACGTGCACAACTTATAGTCAGCGGAACTTAAATATGACAAGATATGAGATTGTCAATGTCAGTTAATCAACGTTGTCAATAATAGGCCATAATAGTCCGAACCTTTAAAACATGAAATCTCAATATTTTTTATTAAAAAATTAAAAGCCATGGTTTTTGACTTTTAAAATGAAATGGAGTATAACAACTTTAAAAAGGTTTCTCGATTTCAGGGATTGAAGGCTCTAAAATAAGCATATGAAATACATTTCCAAATGTAAACATACGTGTGTTATTTAGCAATACAGAAGGATTTATTAATACAATTTTAATTAACACTTATACGTCTTCAAAGATAAAAAAATTTTACTTTCGACCATTTACTTAAATCGATTTTTCGATGAAGTCATAACGTATCGAACAAATAATGAACAACACTTTATATCAATATCTTATCTGTGGTGTTTCACAATTTCTCATTTTATTTTTCTCAATGAGTTTGGGAGGGGTACGGTGCGTGTGTACAACTAATTCCGGATTAATCGTTTATTTTATTTTATTATTGTCAGTGTGTACGGTGTGTTATTGTGAAAATGTGTTATGTTAAACTATTTAAATAGCGTGTAAGGTCACTTGCTCAGTTTCTCTCCAGTATTTGCAATAATCATGCAAAATGGCCAACGATTTGTGGTCATGTTACTGTTGTACAGAAGCCCTGACATGTTGGTTGCGCTTAAAACTATCACCTGAAGAGATAGAGCAACGTTACAGAAGTAAGGAGATCGATAGAATATTGGAGAAGGACAAGCAGACCTTACGGCGACAGGTCAAACTTTTGCTACTCGGTGCAGGTGAAAGCGGAAAATCAACATTCCTGAAACAGATGAGAATAATACACAGAGTTAAGTTTGAGCCGGAACTAGTGCGCGAATATCAACATGTGATTTATCAGAACATTGTGAAGGGTATTCAAGTGTTAGTGGACGCGCGAGACAAACTCGCGATCCCGTGGGAAAATCCGAGGAATCTAGACATCGGGCAGCAAGCGTTGCACTTCAACAGTAGTGTGTCACTTGACAGTCTGCTATTCATGCATTACGCGCCACACATACACTCCTTGTGGCTGGACAGAGCCATAAAGAGGGCGTACGACAGGCGGAGAGAATTCCAACTGGTGAGTGCCTCTTATGTTTGCAAAGTAAACAATGCTTGAGTAACACTTTTCTTTGTGTTATCTGTCCTAATATTTGTAGGAGTTTGCTTTTGATAAGCTTTATTTACACAACATTATTGATGATTTCATATAGACAGGTCCTACTATTATTGCTCTAACTAAACTATAATACAATAAAGTTTGTACATCAAACAAATTTATTTTATTGGGCATTTCCTTGTTTCAATGGTTATATTTACTATTAATGATTAAGAAAATTACATTAATAAAGTATGTGCAGCAAGATCTACTTTTGATTTACATCTTTTTTCTATTGTAATTTTTTGTGTTTATCTGTTTTAAATTCAACACAAATCTTTAAGTTTTTCTTATAATATTCAAATGTGTTTTTAGTTTCGTATTTTAATGTTATTTAGATTTTTAAAGTATCCTTGAACTTCAAAACTACTTATAATTAATTTTTAGGGTTATTCTTGTATGTGTTGTTGAGTAATATTTAAATTCAATTTTAATTTATGTCAATTATACCCACTATTAAGGAAATAATGTTTCAAAATAATTGTGATAAGGCAACCCCGTTCTTAGGGTGGGTAAAGTAACACCTAATTTCAACATTCCTAATTCAAATGTTGAATTTGTTGAAAAAATGTGGAGACAAGATGACTTTCTGTCATGTTGTATACAAATATGTAACTGCAGAATAATTTGATAGTTCTTGATTTAATAAGCAATTGGTGTATAGACATCCATAACAAGGAAATCAATTACTAATCTATTGCCTAGCTTTAATGGACAGATCATGGTGTAAACAAGGTAATATATATTTCCTATTTTTATCCCCTCCCCTATATTTAATTTTCCTCTTCCCATCCTTTATAAAAAAAGAATGGGAAGGAAAGAGAACTAGAATTTGACTTCTGGCACATCACACATCAGAAGAAATGCTTCTACCTAATGCCTGACTTCTGTGGGGTTGCAGTATTCATACTAGTTGAGTTGGCCCATTCATGTTATTGTAAAAGATGTTGTCTGTCCTGTTGAAGTTACCACATAAATAATGTTATTAAATTGTAATATAACTGATAGCCATGAACATTTTGTTTGTAAAACCTATAGATCTAGCTAGAGAAGATAGAGAGAAGCTAAGAAATATATATTTTTTTATTCTATTTGAAAATCATTAATTAGTCATTTTACTTCTATTATTTATTATTTGTTTCATGTCTTCTATTTTTAGAAAAGCATTTATAATAGTGAAAAAAAAATGGAGTCTCAAATATAATTATTTGTACTCTGGATCAGTAATCCACCTTATTAGTGAAGAGATTTATCAGTTGTTGCGCGTTGCTTTTGCATTCCTAACTTGTATTTATTGTGTAAGGAATTTGAATAAATTACTTTATAAGTAGATACTTATTGTTTTATCTCTCTGTAGTAAACATTTAACATAACTGAACCTATCAAAGGAAAGATTAACATACATGTTTATAATACAGGAAATATAATAGATTAAATTTTCTTAAAGGTTTTTATGTTTTAGTCCATAATGGAAAAATGTGTGTCAGTGGTAATTTTTGTGTATTGTGTTTCTATGTTTTGTATACTTTGTTGCGTGCATTTGATTAATCTAATTATTAAAAATACCTATGGGAACTTAACCACCTCAATACATTCCTAATAAATAGGGTGCTGATGACCCTTTTAAGTACTTCTACCACAACTTGTTACAAAATAATTAAAGAAAAATATTAAACAAACAAGTTAGAAGTATTCATCTGTCATAATCATAAAGTCTGAAATGAAATAATTATGATATCGTCTCTTATCTTATAGCATTAGTCACTGATTCACTTCGCCTCGCGACACGCTTCACAGACCGAGATAGACGTTAAATATAAGGACGCATGTGGTCGACGTTGCGACTATTTTCTACGAGTGAAATAAATTAAAATATAAACAACCGTAACCCAAATTCTTTCTAATTGAAGATATATCTGTAGTTTTTTCTGTTTCAGCATCATTCTGCAATCCGAAATTTTCGTATTTTATTGCGTATATAGGAGGTGCATATAGATGATTTTGGAAGTAGATTTAAGTTAGCGTTATGTTATTCTACATCGACACAAACTAAAGATCGAATTGCGTGCAATTAAAGTAGTTTCCCTGCCACCCCATTAGGTTAATGTGGTCGTTAGAGCTTATTGATTTATTTTATTCTAATTATTACAGGTCGTGGCACTCATTAGCTTTGTTGCGCCATACGCCGTCTCGCTGTTGTTATTCCATACGGTATTTGTTAGACTTCCTTCCAAAACGGAAGCGTATTAGTGACGCCATTTCGTCCATTCATAGCTAGGATCGTTACGTCAATTTAAAAATTGTTTACTATAATTACCTACTATATTACTCGGACATTTGTTTTTGTTGCCGGCTGTACGATGTAAACAATAATATTTTCTGATTCCTATCGAAGTGGCAACAGATACAGACAGAAAGCGGTTTGACACAGGTTTTAGTTTTTTGTTTTATGAGACGTGTCAATTACGAACAAGTGACCGTGGTGATGACTCATTGAGTGACAAAAATGAAGAAAATTATTTATGCACGTGAGATTTATTAAAAAAAAAACCACTTTTGGTCTTGAGATCTCTTCATCAATAGCACGAACGTAGAAGTATAAACTTCGATTCGTCTGATTTCTCATGTTGAGTTGGCGATTGTACATACAGGAACTCTGACGCGGTTAAAAATGTCTCATTTTTGTTTATAATTTTCGTTCACGCGTGTACTTTGTTCTTTATATTGTGCAATGTATCGTTAAGTCACGTTTTACAACATTCGTCTTTATAAATTTGTGCTTGTTCTGATTATTTTTTTACTGATTGTGTTTATTCCGTTTGAATGTTTTTGTATTTCGATTTAGTAATCCTATAATTGTGTGGTTGGTATTATTGGTAAATAAGATAATAACAGTACATATTTACAGTTGAAGTGAGCAAGAATGTTTTTTATTATGTTCGTTCATGATTTAAAATTATTTAGTTATTACGATTTCATTAAGGAAATAGAGTAGAATAATGTTGAGCTACCTAAAATTAGTTAACTTACATACATTCTTCAAATAGAAATATGTTTTAGTTATTGTTTTTAGTAAGTTAAAAGTTATTCTTATTGCTATTATTTGGAATAAGCCGCTGTTTATTGAAGGCTAATAGTAGCCACAGTAATAGTAAAAACATGAAATTGATAAAATAATACTAAAAAGCCTTATCACCTCTCAGTAGACTTTGATCTCTTTTCTTAGTCTTAGACATGTTAGTACATGTGTTCTCCAAACGTCAACAATTTTTTTCCGGATCTCGATCCAAAACTGGTACACGGTTACGTTTATGGTAAAGCCGTGGTGGCGCGTTGCATGTGGTAACGTGCCTACAGCTCGCATGCTAATTGCATCGGCTGACGCGCTGACATGATTTTGCATCGCATATTTGTGGACAAAGAAACACACGATACGTCACCATAACATAACACCGTGGTTAGGGTTGGCAGTATTATAATTATCACTCGAGGGCATAGAGCGCAAGAGCCGAAGTTCTGTATTGTTTGATTTGATTAAGAATTTTAATTAAAAAAATTGCGGCATTTTATTATAATGAGAAATTATTTTATATTCAAGTCATAGCATTGTCCCCAAGCTAACTTAGCATAATCATTATAAAATCTAGGTGTCTTGCCATTGTATAGTGGCATCCTTAATAAAGAATCTTTATGGTGTAGCTATAGTTCAGATAGCATTATAATTTGATAATGTCACAACCGAAATACAGTTGGGATCAGTCGGGTAAGAAAGACAATCGTTTTATGGTTTAAGTTATTGAAAAAAAGAATTGCGATGTTTTGAATAACGTTTAGTATTAAATGTACTGGACAGTGATAAAATGTTGCAGGTCAATATTTCGTAATCCATACTTATAGTGTCGACAACCCTATTTGTATGAAGACGTGTCTTGCAATGGTGTGAAATCGATATGTGACTATCGTTATGACGCTAGATATAGAGATTTGGAAGCGATCCATTCGTGATTTGGCTGTGAGTAAAATTGCTTATTTGTTACCATATGCAATTGCGAATGCCTTGTTGCTGCGAACACCGTACTCAGACAATGTACTCACTTGTTTCATACAATTTATGTGTTATTTGCAACTCCATTACACTTCTTCATGATTGATTTCCTTGCGATGTTGTCTACCGCAGGTTTAAGAGCCGAAAAATCATTAGATCTATACATGTTTGATCGATCAAAGTCAACAAATATTACAAATTATATGTTTTGTTTGTTGACTTTCATCGCTTCATCCGAGTGAATACTCTCTCTCTCTCTCAACTCGTCAACGACGTATAAAACTCTGGGATTCAATCCAAAAGTGAACACTTTGTAGCTAATCTGTCTCTAGATTAAGAAACAGAGCACACTGTCAGTCAGCAACTGCTGTGACCAGTATTATATCATAATCCATTAACGTTAACCACAAGAAGTCTCCTCTGGGCCAGCGCCTCGCACGTTCACGTTACATAATACCTAGGTATTCGGCAAAGATTCGTGCTCTCGATCTTGCTACGGTGATTTTATACTGGCATTTAAGGTATTTAATTGCGTGCCTTGGGCAATTTTGAGTCGACTCGCCTGTTATAACGCAGCTGACTGCAACCTACCTACAGGTCGAAAGGACCGGAAATTTAAAGCAATTACTGACTTATTGTAGGCGGGTACAACTTCGAACATTAAGGAATGTTTTAACATTTAAAAGTTAAGTACTGCAAGGAGTATTAAAGAGACATTATAATTGTGTATTATAGCATCTTAATCTCATGTATACTTTTATTAATTAAAAATAAATGATTCTACGGACTGTGTGTCATCTTTTAACACCTTCAAACAACAAAAGACGTAAGTCTTTTGTTGTTTACCTTCTTCCCCTTTCAAATATGATTACATAATTTCCCCATTATATTACTAAGGTTGGGTGAATGTATAATTCTTAAATAGAAATTAGCATATCGCTTGGATTTCTCGTTGTTTACCACACATGTAAAGCCTAATAAATATTCAACTATAGATTAATATCATTATTGGATAAAATATCTTAATTCTGTAAAGCATGAACAAGAAGCTAATGTCCAACTTAATCTTCTTGTTCATACTTCTTCTTAAAACTATTACATCTACAACTTTATTCCTTTCCCTCCCATCTTAAATAACAAAAAAAATATGTGTTTCTTTAAACAGAAAGCATGGTGATTACGTAATCTATGATTTGAAAAATGAAAGTATATACATACTCGCAGCTACATCGGAACGGATGCGAAATTGCGTCAGACGGTTTACGTCTCGAATGCCTAGACTGTATATTTTTATCTTAATTAAGCTCAAGTATAGGTGTGCAGATTTCCAGGAACGAAGCTGTCGGCCGTTTCTCTATTAGACAAGGTGTAGCTTCCGTGAATTCGTTTTTAAAAAAGGATTTTATACGCGATTATCTTAAACTGTGGCGTTGTGTTTACCCGCCATTAGTGGCACATGCATGCAATTAAGTGTCCACATTCACGTTGTTTGCGTCGATTTTAAGAAAAAAAAAAACGAAAGAGATATTTAATTGGACCAATTCTTTACGCCGCTGGCATTGGTGAGCCGATTATGGTTATTTGGAATGGGATACCGGCGTGCTTTCGTTATTTTATTTCAATCCAAAACAAAAGATGGCGCAACACATACTTCTTTACATGTTGAATCTCCACAAAGTATTTTTGGACTTGTCTTACTAAAAACTAATTAAGTTAAATTAATGTTATACCGAATACTAACAGTGGCCCTGTTAAACAGGCAAATATATTTACGGATGGACAGAAACAATTATTTTATTAATCGTATCACGATGTCGGCATTAGATACTTTTAGTGTATAAGGACCAACGGTTTTAATTCACAGGTCCTTTGTTAGTTTTTATGCATTCTTAGTGACACATCGTAAGTAATTTTCTTTGTTAACACGCGCTTTATGCGTAGGAGCCAACTTCTGAGGTTATATTTTTATTGTATATTGTTCATGTTATGAATTGTGTCTGATGAGAACTTGGCTACTTGGCTCTTATTAAATAGTTCGAACGATTACGAATATAACATTATATAAGATGAATCCATTAACTTCAAAAGAGTGTTGTTATTAAAAATTGAACGTAACTGCGCAGTAAGTGCGCGAAGTGTACTAACGCGGATGTACCACCTCGTAATATGAATGGCTCGGCTCACAGATCTTGCAGCAGATTGCGTCGAAAGTGATTCACTGTTAGGGATGATCTTTGCTCTTAAAATATCGATATTTAAATATCAATTTTACGCTATACAGCGTAACATCGTTTCGCTTATAAGATGAACTTATAGAAGCATCAATAAATGGGACATATATATTATTTTTTTCAATTTTTATTGAAGTTTAAGGTCTCCAAAGTTAGAAATGACAAACAAAATAGGTATTACAGTATATACTTTTTGAGTGTAAGAAATAGAAAAACTGGCAATTTATTGGATGACCCATTGAAATATTACCTTATTAAACTAAAAATAGTTAATGACATATGTTTCATTTAGAGACAGTTTATTTCTTTTTATCGGTTTTGCAACAGGTTTTAATTTAATGTCGCTATGTTTTTTAATTAAATAGTTATCGTTATAGTCCGCAAATTTTCAAGATAGATCCATCCCTATTCACGAGAAGCGTGCAATCGTAAAATTTGTATAAACTGGCGACTTTTAAAAATACGTTACACGGGTGCACTATTAAAATGCCTAGGTCGTAACGCGTCATAGGTGAACGAGAACTGGGACCTGTTTTTGAAGCGAAATCGAAAAGGTTGGTTGAAGTGGAGGTGGAATTCTTTTAATTGTGACTCATTAACACTAATTGTGTTAGGCCAGATTGAATTACAATAACTGCTTGGAGATGTTTTTTTTCTCTCTCTTTTTTTAAATCAATATCCCTGTGACCTCAATTGATCTTCGGCTTCTAATTGCGGTTACGGTATTTTTTTTTCCACATAAATGACGATACTGACGGATACAATACTGAATGGGACTTTTTGATTTTAAGTTTCATTCTTTACTACCTAAAACTGAAATGTTTTTGGTGCGATGTTTATTTCAAGAATCACAAGTTCTGTAATGTATTACATTAAAACGTTTAGCTGAGTTCTCATCTGTGGGGAAAATGTTGACCAACAACTTTTTACACAAACATTACCAAACTGCAGCTATGTCGGTTCGAAAATACGATGAAGTGCTTTGAGAAAAAGAAAGTGCGCGTTCCTGTAACTCGTCTTTTTGGGAGCACTACTGTGCCACAGATATATCAATGGATTTGTAAAAAATCGTACAGTGTCACGCGTAAAATGCGAAATGATTCTCAGAAAGTAAGACAAGCAATTATATTCTTCGTTCTTGTTTCGAAGCAAGTTGCGTGACTGTCTGATTGGCAGTTCCAATCGACGATCTCTATCGTTTAAACTCGTTAAAGGGTTCGACCTTCCTTGTCCTTGACTAACACACACACACAAGCGACACAGCTAGTATCGTATTATTCGATATTAAAACTAAATATCGAATAATATTATTGCTGAAATTTGTTTGAATCAGAAAACATCCTGAAATGGATTTAACCGGCTTCTGAGCGAGTGATGTATATAACATTATGGTGTTAACGATCCGCTCCGATGGTCTTATTACTGTGAGTGTTCTCTAGCCGGGATGTTGATTGAATTAGTGCACGCCGTGCACCGCCCGCCATGGTGTTATTGTTCCCTTAATTCCCTGGGATAACATCCTTATCCAAATTTATCGGACTAAGAGTACATGTCTATCGTGAGTCAGTTTATGATAGAGATTGATTTATTAAAAATGAATATGGTCATATCCATAACTGTAATACTTGAGAAATTTATTCGAGTTGTAACATTTTTTACCTCTAAACCATTAAAGTTGTATTAGATAATTTTAGTGAAGATATATAGGTTTAAAACTGATAGGCGTTACTATGTCCCAGTAGGGGTGAACAGAAGATTATATATTGTGAAAGTTTTTTCATATTTTATATCACGACACTTTTAACATCTTTAATTTCGATTTAGCGAAACACAAGTGCCCACTCTGTCATGTTACATTAGATTAGCTATTTTAGTTAGATTTAACTTGGTTATGTCGCTTCGCTTCGGAATAGCTTAGTCTTGTGGTGTGCAAACGCCTTTATCCTTTAACGTATCCAAACTTCGTCAGTTCAGTGGATTCCGTTTTATATATTGGAAGCAATCCGAAACCTTTGCCGTTATTAGGGTTCAATTAGAGCGGGCAATTAGCACCCGGCGAGGCAATGTGTTACTGGTGCAAACTGGAGCGCTCCCATTTCCTAACAATGGCATTGTGGATGTTTATCACATATGTATTTGCGTGAGTTTACACACACTGATTTACGGTACTACCCGCCGCTGTTTGCTTAACATCGAAGTATCAACGGTGCTCAATCTAACATAAGTCTCTAATGTATGTTACTGACACTCGTTATAAACAACCAATTGCCTTACCCAAAAGTCATACACGAGGCTGGGATTACCCTATCATAAAAATATTTTGCTTCTTCTTGATGCCTCGATTCTATGATATCACTGTACTTCTATAGTGTTAGTCCTTAGTAGTCTGTCCTTTCGTGCTGCTTACGACTGTGTCACTAATCTAGATGATATTTTTGTTTATACAATTAAAGAAAAATCACTTGGCTCATAGGGTTTGTGAGCGTTTGCCAGTGCGTACTATTTAAAGTAAGTATTTATTTATCGTTTTGTTTATTTCCGTAGCGATTGAGTTGTTAATGTGCCGCGTCTGAAAATAGTCCAATTATGTGCAGAGCAACATCTTACAGAGGACGTGAGGTGATGGGAGAGAGTTTTGTATTGTCTTGCCTCTTGTATTTTACAAAAGCCAAAGGCGTTCTTTACAACTAATGCTTGTTGCTCTTTCAGTGTTTCTATTCTCAACATTCGAAGTACTTTATGCAGACATGAGCATGTCCGTACTTAAATGTATATACGTACTAATTAATGTCTATAACAAACAATATAATAAATCGTAAAGTTAAAAGACTGGTGAGTTGTTAGGATAGGTCGTCAGACAGTAATTAAGATTTTAGGCCGGCGCTCCAGTTAGCCGCTCGTCGGTCGATTTAAATGTTGCGTGACGTCATCAACACCTACACACGCGATATTCATCACGGGCAGATGTTAACGCTCGCTTTAATTTGCACTGCACTCGGAATTCGATTACGGGAATCGACACACAAGGTTGTCTTATTAAATAAATGTAGGAAATGTATCTCTGTTAGGAAAATCTTATAATGCTTGACTCTTTACGCACATTCCGACCCTTGCGAAGAAAATAGTTACGATTATAGTAAATTACTGATGTAACTCTTTTCGACGCATGGGTCGATTAATCACCTATAATAGAAGCGAAAATGGACAGTGCTCACAGACACAGGTAAAAAAGAAAGACTAAAAAGACTTTATAACACAAACTTTATTAAGTTCAAAACAATGCTAATAAACACAGTGACGAAACTTTGAAAACAAATAGATTTTTGTGAACATCCTGCAATCTATTACCTTCACACCACTACCCGTCTAAAAGAATCTTATACATTATGACGACTTTATGACTTAATACATTGTAAGAAAGTTTTGAATAATCTTAATCCAAGAACAAAACACGATGGAACATGTTCGTTCTGTCATATTGAAATTAATGTGTAATAATGCCTTCGTAGTTATATAAAAAGTGAGGTTTCCATTTTATCTTTCTGATAAGTATAGTAAATAAGACATTTCCTCTTCGCGGCCGTTTGCATTAAGTCTACACTTTGTGCCTACGTTATCGCAAGGTGACAGTAATAACGATGGAATGTGGAAATTTCTGTAATTTACTTATTCGCGTTCACATGTCGAATAATTTTACCGCGTCACTCTTTGCCGACTTAATATTATGTAGAAAGCATTGCAGCCTATAATGTACGGGTTATTGGAATGGGTCTCGGGATGGTTTTAATTCACAAGTATACACGATAGGTGGCGCTGTGTGATTTTTAAAATTATTATTTCATTTATTGTATGGGGAGTTACTTTTTAGTTATAAATATAAGGTAATAAGACGTCGTATGTCAAAATTCATTTTCTCTAATAAATGTGCTGTAACTTGTCCCGTACTTTTATTAGTTTATTAACGTCAAAGATGCGGTAGTTACTAATCGTTTAGCATTTGGCCGTCATTTGTATATCGTATAATTAAATTGATAAGTAGACGATATTTCAGTACACTTTATCTTTTCTTTCACTTCAAAGACATAAGGTTATATCGGCATCTTTTATGCAAACAGGGGTACTGTTCACTGTTGACCCTACATCTGTCGGTTAACATATGCTCATTGTTCCAAAGCCGTATCATAGGGAATACAATGCCTCATTGAATACGCTTTTACGATAAATTATATTTATGGCGTCAATAGGCTTCTTTATTGTACATATTTTATATAATATTGATAAGGCACTCGTTGTATGATATTCGAAATAAAGCAATCTATAAACGTCGGAAAGATCAATGATTTATATGCTTGCTGTAATAATTCATGGACATCCTAAATAAATAAAACATTAATAAAGGGAATAGTTTTTTTCAGGTACAAAGGTAATATGTAATTGTTTATTGCGTACAAACTTAAACACTTAAAACTTGAATCATTTTAAAAATCCTTTCACTAATACAGACCTCTTTTATCAGCGAGTTACATAATACTATATTTCAATTTTTATGTATCATTCTATTTATCCGAGCCGGGACTGGTTGCCGGTAACAAATAAAAGAAAAAAAAAAGTTGTAATGAAAAAAAAATAGAGTTTACATTTACTTTAAACTCATTTCAACTTCCCAGTGCTATTTATAAAACATAATAGTTCCAAAGAAACAGTTCGCGTGTTTGTATAAATAAAAACAATGTAATTCGGGATCAACGCGCCAGCGACGGACGCCGTACAAGGCGTGATTAAATAAGACATCCAAATACGATATTAAAGCCGTTCAGACCTTGTCTTTTATAGATTCAAGAGGCGAGAGGATAGCAGGTGCACTCATAGTACGTAGTTCTTACACCATATTTGTGCGGCGGGGTGAAGGAACTCGCCACCGGCGTTGAACGATCCTCCTGTATATTTATATTATTACTATCCTGTCGACGTATGGTATGGTTACGGTCGAATGATTTCTTCTACACCGCACTTGTTCGTATTGCATAACACAAGACATCAAGCCTGTATATACTTTAATAAAAGAATATCTTTCTAGACAGAGATAGTCATCGCAAATATTTATTACTAAACTAGCTATAAAAAGGTAGGTAGCTATAAAACTGCTCTTAATAATTTCTCACCATTAACAAGCTACATTAACTAGAAGTGACATATTTCTTTTTTATTGTTTACGTGCAATTTTGCGAAATTGCAAAAAAGCCGCCCTTGCGAAAATTTCTATTTATAATTTGCAATATTGTGCAATTATTATGCAATAATAAAATTGTATACGGAAAATTTATCTAAGATTTACTGAAAAGAGCCGAAAAGTCACGAAGATAGGTTGTATTTATTAAACTGTTGTTATGATTCGTATTTTGTTAAAGTGTACATAATTAAAACATGCTAAGTATCATTCTATTGAAACTCGTAGCGTTAAGTACGCATTCATAGCGGATAGAGTCTACTCTTCAGACTCATTTGTGAACCGTGCCTTACGAATGGTGTCGACGTATTACAACCATATGATTGTGCACGTTACGTTTCGCTGTGATGTGTATTTAGCACATATTGTGGGTATGTGTGTAATCTCACGCCCATATGCCATTTATAAGTGCTTTACTGTATCTTCCAACTTTATATGTCCCGCAATACGATATAATGAACTCATAAATTTAATTAGAGAAACAGTCACGATACCAAAATTTGCTTAAAAACAAACTCAGTTTAAGTTATGTACCGTGAGAAGCCTTACTTTAAGGCTGTAATTTGGACTTAAGGTGTAAATATGTGTAGACGATAAGTAGCAGCTTGGTTTTGAATATCCAGGCGATTCATTCCGGTTTCCAACATGCGGTAACCACGTGGTTCGTTACGTATGTAGGTATCGGATGATGGTGATTAAAATTAAAGCATTGTGACTGACGTTTCTAACTAATAGGGATTTATTGGGTTCACGTATCGTTTAAACAATTAATTAATCTCAATATTAACATGAATATTGCAAAAATTCTATGAAATTTCTTGCTAGCACGTTGTGTAATTAGTTTACTTATATTACTTTAGTATTTACTTAGTTACTTACTTATGTAACTTTAGTCGAAGCTTATGGTATTTGCACGCCATTTATTTTTGTTTTTGTCCCGTAAATGTTCAAAATATTCTTGTCTTTTTTCATAAATTAAATTTATCATGAAAAGACGCAATATCGTCTAAAAGTAACGTAAATGTAACATACGGCGAGTAACGGGAGCACCGTGCCCCACTCAGTGACTTGTTTTCTGTTAACTGTGACATCGCACGTGATTATAAATACCGCCCCATGTCACTCACTCGCTTTCCATCCATGGGACTAGAATTCAAGAATAAAGTACAGTAGAACATTCCCTTATGACTTTTAATCGATTTTGAATATTAGATTAGAATTCTTCTCCGCAGGGTCGTTGCTAATATAATCAAGTGATAAATATTGACATTAAGTTGGGTTTTTTATTTTTAAATAACTATATTTGTGTGAAATCCATCGGCATGTTTCAATATTTAACGAATAAAAATAGACCTTTTAATCCACAATTGTTTTTGCGACAAAAGCAAGTTGTCTATACATACTGATGTTATATATTTGACGCAAGTAAACAATTGGTCGTCAGTTGAATATCTAGGTCGATTGATCCGTGTTCGCTTTGCTTTTCTGATTAGCTCGAGGTCCTTCGTGACCTGTTCATGAGGCTAGATATTGGAGTTCATTTTGTAAGAACTTTTGTCTGATTCGGAAATTGTATATAGAATGAAACAGTGGTTTTCTTCTGTATTACTGAATTTGAGCTATTGAATGTCTCCGTATTTATATTAATAAATAGAAACTATATAAATACGGTTTTGTGCTTAAAAGCCCACATATTTAATGTAGTCTAGTTTTTAAGTTTGGAATAAAATAAATACTATAAAGCTGTAATAAAAGACTCATATCTTTTGCAATAATTATTTATTTATCGCCATATGTCAAATTAAATAATATATCTATAGGGAATGGCAAATGACTGTACAAGGGGCCGGCAGCTCACTGATAAGGACAAAGTGCTTTTGAATTAGTTATAAGTTTATGATTGGCAAGTTATACTCGGAAAGGTGATCTAATACAGGTATTTTGTACCCGACGGTATGATTGTCTACATAATCATTTCTATATTTAGTCTTTTATATTTGTCGTATTAAAATCTTTAATTTTGGTAGCTTAGATCAGAATTGGCAACTTATGTATGTTACATAATTTGGATTTCAGATATTGGAATTGCCTAACGAAGGATGAACCCCAAAGCTATAGGCTATTAAGTAGTACTTACACATATACGTATCTTCACTAACTGCATCTAGTATAAACTGGCAAACTGTGTAGCAATGGTAGTGTGGCGCCGTGATAGCTCACCAAGTGAGCGGATACAAGTGCACTCTGTCCACGGCATTAGCGCTAAGTGAACTCGGCGCCGGCCGCTTCCGCGCGACCTATGGACCGTTGCTCTGTAGAAAGCTTACTATATCGATAAAAGTATAGACTTGGTCTGCTGGTTTTGATTTTTCGAACAAATAATCAAAACTGGATAATTTAGTATTTTATTTTCTTTGAACATAATTCATTTTAAACTTGAGATGACGAGAATAATTTAATTTTACAAAGATGATACCTTAAAACAAATCTTAGAACACATTGATTTAACACACATCAATTTAATTTAAAAACAGAAAAAAAAAATCTGACCCATCGACTTTTGCCTATGCCCGAAGCTTTTTGTGAATTGGTACTACGCCTCAGTTCATCACACTACTTCCCTTGTTGATCTTATCGTTATCTTTGTCTACTTTCAAGTGTTAATTATGAAGTGGCCTATCTAAACGTATTTTTTATCTTTAAACGTGATGAGACCAAACATGTTACGCGATTCACACGAGAGATTGTAGAGGGTTGTGCACAGATGACAGACAAATGTATATAAAATAAACACGTAGCAAACAGGATATACTGCGTAAATTAAAAAGATGAGTAATATTATTAGTAAATAGACAAACAAGTCTTTTTTTAGTGTGGAGGTCATGTGTGTAATTATGGATATGCATTCGGTACAATAGAATAAAGTTTTTGCTTGCATTTTGAAGGCAACATAGATATTTCATAATTTATAAAATGTTAATGAGACGTAGGCAAAAGCTAAAAAGTTAGGAGCTAGGAAATATTTAATTTTCAAGCGTATCAGTTGAAAACGCAGCAATTCATGTTAACATTTTTTATCTTAAAACTAATAACTAGTTGCAGTCGATTTAGAGTATCCTTTATTAAAAATGAATTTGCATGAATACCTACTTAATACACTACAAAATACCTTGAAGTTATTACAATAAGTTAGTATAAGCGGCCCAGAAGAGATGCCGGATGGATTCTATGCTCATTGCAGGACTAGTTTCTCTTTTAGTAAGCGAATATCTTCTTTTAGATTTCCCTGGTGGAAAAAAAGTGGCGAGACTATTTTTTCTTTTATATGTCATCTCGCTTAGTTAGTAAGTGATTCACATATTAATTGAGACAAATGTAATATTCCAGAGTGACTCCGTGAGCTATTTCTTTGGTGAGCTGGAGCGCATCGCGCGGCCTGACTACGTGCCGTCGCACCAGGACATCCTACACTGTCGGAAGGCCACCAAGGGCATAACGGAGTGCACCATCAACATCAACAACGTGCCCTTCGTATTCGTCGACGTAGGCGGGCAGCGCACGCAACGGCAGAAGTGGACGCAGTGCTTCGATTCCGTCACCTCCATACTCTTCCTCGTGTCCTCGTCCGAGTTCGATCAGGTGCTGTCGGAAGACAGGTGAGAATTATATTACTAAATAAGTATTCACAGAACGAAAACTAATCGAAAATTACATCTGTACAAATATTTATATGCTGTCAATGTCCTTTACAAATGGTGGAAGAAAAACCCAATATATACATAGAAATTGCAACAAAATGAATGATGAGTAAGATAAACATGTATGGCGCAACACCTTAAAGGTGTTACCATAAAAATAAACGTAAACACCGAATCTCAGTCTATATTAAGTTTACACACGCGCACTACAGTTATAAAAGTCGGCCGCAGATGTAAATATGATTTTATTGGGTCACTATTCGAATAGGTTATGGCGCCGTAAACCGATAACACGATAAAAATCCGCTTCATCAAAGATTCAAAGTACGTTTCCGTGGACATGCTACACGGTTTTGATTTATAAAACATTTGAATGTTAATTTTCTGTTATGTAAACAAAAGCGATATAATTCTGACAACTATTAAAAAGCACACATATATTAATGTTTTGTCCTTTATAATGTATGGCCATAGCAGTATCTGAGAGTTGTATACCTGAGGTGATTGATCAAACACTTAAAATTCTGACCCTACCCGCAACCTTCACGAGGGTTCTAAGACAACACGGACCAACTATTTAGCTTATTCTGTAAAATACAGATAATACAAAAGAAGAGAAAACATTTGTCTTTTTAATACAAAAATAAATGATAGCTATCTAACTAGCTAACCAAACCAGATAGAGATAACATTTGTTATCCGTGTCTCAAAAATGTGTTTTCCGACCATTAGTTACGCTATACATTTCTATATTTATATATTACATAACATTACAACAAATACAAGTAAGTGCCAGACACTTAAGGCATTCATCCAAGGACAATCAGGCAATGAATTCCCGCCGGCGATTTGATTCGAGAGAGCAGTAAAGGGCCGATCAACAACTCAGAGGCAACAGACGGCTTGCTCCATATTTGATAATGCATAAAGAGACCGGTAAATCGCTACATCTAACGAGTTAAAAATTATTTATACTACAAATATTTTTTACAATTTAATTATAAATTCAAATAAGTTATTCGCATCAATAAAATATTGTTTTAAAAATACTATACTAATGTTATAAAGAAAAAAGGTTTGTTTGATTTTTGAGTAAATACAAAAAATTAACTGTTTTTTTTCACCACACTTTCTTACTTGATCGAAATAAATCCGCACAGAGAAAGTTATACTCGATCTTTTTACATTAATTAAATGCGGCGATCCTCTCGCAAGTTCGCAATCTATTGAAATAATAAATTTATATATCTTATAAGGAAAACGTTGTTGTTGGACGTACAAATTTGAAAAAAAGAAAAAAAATTATTCATTTGCCTTGACAAGTCCGAGTTTTATTAAATTATATGCTTAACTATGAAGTCACGACATCGTAATTTAAATTCAGGAACAGTTTGTTCAAAGCGTCCGCTAAGACAAAGATACGCCGCGGTTAGAGGTCGATACAGTTAAGTGGAAATATTAATACGCAATTATGTATAATGTGAAAACTTTATAAACAATAATACAACTGAACGAGTATTACAATGTTTGCGTTTATCTCATTACGTTATTTGTTTATACATAATTATTATATAAAACATTGTAGATTATTAATGTTACAAGATGTCCTGCTTAGATTAGTATGCATACTGACAAAAAATGTGTATGGACGCGTTATATAATGTTGCACAGATATTAGATTAATATATCTCTGTAGATAATAATCTCGCGGCCATCGTTTTAGCCGATATTCCACAGCAACGTAGGTCTTCTCTTCACAAAGATCGGTCTTTTCTCCTTCAACCGGTGGCCCGCTATCGCAACCATGATTTGAACATTGATCATTTTGATAGAGGCCTACTACGATCTGTACATGGATGCCTTTTTAGGATAGGTCAGGTCTATCAGCCATCAGGGCAGATGAAAATCTGCACGTCGGAAATTATTATATTTATGTAGTAGGTGACTATCGGATTATATTTAAGGTGCCTATTAAATAAATTGTTTCGGTCTTACTTGAAAATGACTGTTTGCGCAAATTAAAGATGATGTAATTTACATTTGTGTAATTATAAATTGTTGATAATTACATTTTAATATTTTATCTCATATATTATCTACGTCTAGATATCGAACTACAAGCGTGATAAAGCACTCGCGTGTTTGAAACAACCGATATCGTGATGATTCAGAACCTATTCCTATTTGTTTACACAAACACACGTTGCGAACACACACCCACCTTTCACTCACATTTGTATCACTAAATTCTATAATACTCGTCAATTCCACACGTTTCCGTCACCCACGCGCACACGCATCAAGAAATGCCGTAATTACGATCGCCCACATTCGTTATTTTGTCCTATATACATGTCATACAAGTAATTTTCAATTAAAAATTTATAGCCTACATAAAATTTTAAGTTTAGATGAGAAGTACATGTCGTTTATTAGAATGAGGTTTTTATATATTCTCTTTGATTTCAGTTATGAGATGTTATGAGGTTTAAAAATGTATGTTAATTAACCTGACCGGTTCACTTAATGAACAATCATATAAATTTTAATTCGACATGTTTATGAGTATTTTGGTTTCGATTGTAATATTGAATTAAGTTAGTAAATTATGAAGTCCTGTTATATAAGAATTACTTAGTATTTGCCAAATTGTTTAACCCTGCCTATAAAAATAACAATTCTTATTAATCATTAGCACCCATTTTCCTCATTATTACCTTGAATTCTAGTTTTTTCTTGACAATTCTAGTAAATAAATCGACGAGTTAAACGAAATTAATTCCCAACACCTTTACCCGAAAATCTGACTCACAAAGCTAAAACCGGTACAAGCCTATTAGCGTTGCGCTAACAAGTAAATCGTTTTGATTCCAGGAAGACGAACCGGCTCGCCGAGGCGTTGAACATATTCGACACGATCGTGAACAACGTCAACTTTAAGGGAATCTCAATAATCCTCTTCCTGAACAAGTCTGATCTGCTCGCGAAGAAGGTCGCCAGCAAGGAGACGGACATACGCTGGTACTATCCCCAGTTCACCGGCGACCCTCACAATCTACAGGACGTTCAGATGTTCATCCTCAACATGTTCGCCAACGTGCGGAGGGAGCCGAAGACGACGCTCTACCACCACTTCACCACCGCCATCGACACGCACAACATCGAGGTCGTTTTCAACTCCGTCAAGGACACGATACTCAATCGTAACCTCGAATCGCTAATGTTGCAGTGACGGTGTGATACTCGGTACTCGAGGACTCGATACATCGATTGTGATACGTTTTGGGCAATATTGTGTTGTAAGTTTGCAATGTTGATATTCCATGCACAACGATTTGAATACAATGATCGTACGGATATAATCTGTGCCACATTTATCTCACTCCCACCCATTTCAGCTTTTCAAGTATTTCAAAAGAAATGAAAACTTTTTGTTGTTGTTTCATGTTTTAGGAAAAAAGTTTTATATTTATTTTACTTAAAGTAAGACGAGATTGTATTGTTAAAGGCCTATTCACACGCAATCGTATGTGTAAATCAACATTTATTCAACATATATCAACAGTATTGAAATCTTTGTGCTTGGATTTGGGGGTGGGTTTAAAAAGACAGCATGTGATGTTTGCATGGCCTCCAGTGTGGCCTATAGCGTGGGGATAGCGTTCGTCCGCTGAGCGCTGCGTCGGACGACGTACATGTAGTCATATTGTAATAATAAAAATTTTATATATCAGTATATTTATGACCAAAAAAATGTAGATTTTGCACTTAAATTATATAATTAGAAACCACTTTCTTTTGGATAGTTTTACCTGCGTGCGGACGCTGATTGCGTTCAACATACGGACAAGGGATTAGGAGTAACTCGGTGCAGAATATACTCTCGTAGGAATAGGAAGGAGTTTTGTAATCGATACATAATCGTAGTTTGCTTAGAGGAAATTCATTACCAACGAACTTATATGATATTGGATTTAGTCGTATTATTCAAAATTATACTCTAATCCGTACAGGTCAGTGATGATTTTTGTTTGTCGATTTATAAGTTGGCTGATCGTTTACATAACGTGCCGAGATTGATCTGGCGTGTTTTAAGTATTTTACAAGGAGTCGATCATAGCGAAGGGACTTGCTCAGATACTCAAAAAGAAGTACATAATATAATAATCCCTCTTAGGGAATAAAAGTGTACATATTTATACTGTATACTGTGATTTTTTTAAATTATTAGGCAAGATGATTCACATGAAATAAATCCGTTTATGATATATAGACGAAAAATTCAAGTAACGTGATATGAAAAAAAACTAAAACGAAAAAAAAAAAACAAAATAGTAATTAGTAGCAGTTTTTATTACACTGCCACTTTCAAAATCTTGAAAATACATACAATTTGAATTTGTTTGTAAATATAGGAAGGCTTTAAAGTGTCATTGGTAAGTTTTGCAACCATTTCCGCCGTCAAATATATTACTACTACATACTGACATCTGCGGAATTCCGTCCCTTGGCATACTTCTCAGTAGAACACGCATTAGCATTGCATAAGGCCCGTTCACATGAACCAAAGCAATGACTCATTTTGTACGACACTTTAAAAATATTAGCAAGATTGCGATTTAGGCCAATATATAATGATGAGTTGAATTAAATTGACATTCATTATAGGGATGAGTATAGGTTCTTATCGTAAGTTATATTGATTGTAAGTAATGATGGCTAAATGTCGATATTTGGTAACATCGGGTTTATATAGGGAAGAAATTCAAAGACCGCCTTTTTTTACCATTTGTATTCAGATCGAAATCAGCATATAAAGGAAAACAAATAAAACAACGTTTTAGAGAAATTATTAATGCATCAAATAAACTCGGCTTGTATTAAAATGAATTAAGAATAGAAGAAATTAATTTCTGTAGTAAAGAAAGTTCCGTATTCAATTTATGAAAAAATATAGTTACAACAATGCTGAAATATCGATGTTGCAATTATTAAAATCGATGTTTATCGAATATCGATAACTTCCATTCCACGATCATCGATTACCGCTCATCTCTAGTTAACGTTAAAATGCTAATTGAAACAAATATAATTTATTTATGCAACGCTATTTGCAATTTAACTCATTTTAAAATTGGGCACAAAATTTGACTTTTGAATGAAAGTTTTTTTTTTAATCGTTTATTTTCCTCAATAACTGGGATCTACAATGCATCGATCTGAAATTACTTTTTAATTCAAATAGTGCATAATTGTCATAATAATTATACTCATTTAGAATCGTTAAGTTGAATAAGCTTTAGCGTATTTATTTATAAAAAAAAATATGAAACGGTTAGAATTTTATGTTTATTAATAATTTAAGATAGATTGTCTATTTATTATGTGTACATTTTATATAAAGGGTTTATTAGAGGCTATCATTTGTAAATACCTCTTATTAAAAAAATATATATATAATTTCTTGGTGTTTTTATATTTTTATTATTTGTGCATAGTTTATTACGTAAGTATAAGTGTGACATAAAAAATCAGTTTGGTGACATTGACCATTACCATCCTTCACTATTTCTTGTCACTTATACTTTCCGATGTCCAAATGACGCAGAATTGAGTAGGCTGATGTTTTTTTTATTTGATTCTGGATCAGTGATATATTTATTGCATTTAATAGTGCCATCAAATAATGGTACCTTTAAAAACGATGTTGCCAACAAGAAAAAAAATGAATTTGCACTCAATACCTATTCACTTAGAATGTAAATATCTTTTGTACTTTTTCACTGGAGTTGCGGTGTTAATTCTTTAAGCTCAAAACTGTTTTTTAATCTGTTACATGGATTATTCTTCAAGCGAGAAATATTTTCGAACTGTTTAATGCACATCTTTTAGTGATTTTATAATTAATAGTAGCTATTTAATGTTTTTATCTATTTTCTATTTCCATTATTTGTATTTCATTTTGCTAGCGCATGTCTTTGTGATTTTGTCTGTGGTCTCTATAATCTAACGTATTAGAGTTTGATTTGTACAGTCGACGGAAAAAAGTGTATACACTTTATATACTCTCGTTACCTTAACGCGTTTATCTTTGCGACTGTACAATGAAATGAGAGTGAATGGTCGCGACTGTACGGATTGTCAACAAAATGCAAATTGTGATTTTTTTCAAATGAAACATGTAAAAACTTTTTGTGTAATTTTAGTACAAAATATAATGAGATTTTTTTATGAGAAGTTTCTAGACATAATACTACTATCATTAATTTGCAACACAGCTGATTTTACCGTTTTTTATTTTTGTATTACACTTACATTAATTCTTGACATTTTGACTCCTTTTTTATTTATAATCTATATCATGATCCTTTAGATTCTTGTTTTAAAATTATATCCTGTTTCGAACATCCATTTTCGAAGTATGCTTAAAAGTTATAAAAAAGATTCCAAAACAATTATCCTACTAATTTAAAAATGAGATTATTTGATGTGCGATACAAATAAGCTGTACCTACTCGAATTAAAATTTTAGTTGTTTTGAAATTATAAACGTTTCGACTAGCAATTTTTTTTAAATGTTGTTCCTAACAATATTTAAAAAAAAATTGATAACCCAATTAGAATGAAGGCACATTTTATTGAATTATTCGGATCGTTTGAATCTATATTTAAAATTAATTATACTTTTTTTGTAAAAAAAATGTGAAGCGATTTTCGAATATAAATATAGAAACATTGGACAAAGTTATTTTGACATTTTTTTTAACATTTTGCATTACTAAGTCTATGGTATGAAAATGTTGTTTGGAGGTTATTTTCATATTTTTCATTGCTGCGATTTGCAAGAATTAAATGTTACGCAATAATAAGCTCAAACAACAAAATGAAAATACTCTTTAATGCAATAAAATTGATTTGATGTTTCTAGTACATGTTTTTTTTTAATGTATAATGTAAAATTGTTTAATATTATTTATCTGTGGATATGTATCTTGTTTAACTAACGGATTATTTATATGTAAAACTAGCGAATATCAATCTTATCTCAATGGATTAGGGTACATGGATGTCGAGGTGGGGACGTGGCTCAGCGGGAGACCTGACTAGTGTAGATTGTAGTGAGCAATGTTGGTCTCAATGTAGCGACTAAGTCGGGGCACTGTGATAGGCCGCTGTTATGCGTCGGTTACGTGGAATATACTAAAACATATTTTGCGCATATTATTATTATATTCATTTTGTACGTTTGATCGGCAGCTACATTCCAATAAACGGTGTTAAAGTCTGAAAATTCGTATTTATTTAATGCCTATTGATGCGGAGACTTTAGTGTATTTACTCGGGGAACACCAACGTCCAAATGTCAATAAATTTTAAGTGGCATGATTTATAATATCCATATCCATTATACACAGGGTTGCTATTATGTAAAATTGGACATGCATATGCAAATATATTTGATGTTTTTATTAATACATGTGCCTTACACGTGCCTGCTTTTTGAACGGGAATTGATTGACAAAATAAAGATTTTTCTAAGTCCATTATTGCCGCGAAAACTGAAATTTCGATAGTTTACGCAAGTTTATCATAATAAATGTATCTCCATAAAATATTAGTCAGTAAACTTTGCTAGTGTTGCCATGTATAAGTATAAAAATATATATGGGCATATTCCATGGAACCGAGGTAATTGTATTGAAGCTTTAGAGTGCCAATGTACATATGTACGATCACTTGATTTTTGTATGTTGATAAATTGACAAGGTGAATTGCTAGTTATTTAATATGTGAATTTCTCCGAATATCATAGAATTCCAAGTTTTCAAAGTGTAAACTTGTAGGGTAGATTACTTTTAATTGTACGTTAGTCGTACACTCAAGTTATTGTACGCTAGAGTGTTGACAATATCTTTTGGAATTCCTCTATATTTTGTATACAGCCCGATATTTATTGTACAGTGTAATAAAACGTCATGCATGTGTCTTGTTTTATTTCATATAAATCCGAACCTTCTTTAAATTTAGCAAGAGCCAACAAATAAGTCCAGTGGACTGATATGCGGAGGAAAACGCTGTGATAATTAGTTATGTGTGATTGCCTATGTCTGAAAGTAATAGAAGGGTGTAGTTTCGACCAAACCAATTTGACCATTCAATGGGACGATCAGTATTATATCAACACTAATTAGTTTTATTAATACTAAATACGGCTTAGTGAG
>JAABKM020000027.1:7368885-7378902 GCA_016277805.2 Papilio aristodemus | reverse complement strand
GATATAATAGATGAAAGAAACTATTTAAGAAATATGATACTATAGCTTCAAACACATTGAAATAGCCGATTGACAAAAACTCTCGCTGTTAAAAAGTCAATGATAATTAACATTTTATATTATCATACATAAATAGGTACATAATATATAATAGTACTATATTTAATTTTATCTTTTGTTTCCGTGTTTTTCCTCTAAATAAATAAAACTAGTGTAATAAACGTTCTTTGAATTTTCTCGAAAATTCTAGACACCGAAATGTTTTCTTAAATGTGCGATACTTCCAACTTGCTAAGCTTACACTCGACGTCGTCGTGAGAACACGCGAACACATGCAATAATACTTTAAGCATTTTAAAACAATTCTGTACAAAATATGTATATATTTTAGCACATGCCGAAATATTATTACAAAAAAATTTATAATTTTATGTAATAATATGTGTAAGAATTATTAGTTTTTCTTGTTTAAAACATTATTTATTTTGAAATTTCCAAAAGTACGTAATATCATAACAGACGTGAAAATTTTAAACTTATTATACCTAAATAAATACTACGCATGCAAATAAACTTGACATTCGGTCGGTATATTACATACCTACCCGCTCACAATCAAAAATGTAAGTTGAAGAAAACAAAATATTAAACGTGACACATAACCAGATAAAGCAATAGGTATTTTGAAGAAAGACAACAGTTTCAATACGTGCCTATTGTACGAATGTTCCCTCACATATTTTTGCAATAGGCAATTTTATACACACCGAATTCCCCTTATGACTTCTGCCTTACATATATAAATAACTTTAAAAATATCATTATTTTTACCATCACTGGATACAATGAGAATAAAATGTTTTATCAATTATTCTAATCTTATACAATTATATAAAAAACTCGGAACCGCTACTGGGAGAAATTTGATATCATTAATATTGATTTTTGTTGCCCAATTACGTAATTTTAATTCATTACTTTGTATTAAAACTTGGTTTGGTAGAAGCCATTTAATTTACACTGTGTATTCAATCGAAAAATACTTTCATAAATTCTTATACTTTACATATTACATATTTAAACATTATAAAATTTTAGTATTTCATTTTAAAGTCAATGTGCGAATACACGCGGACGTTGCGCGAGTAATATTTTAATATTTTAAGTACTTTAAAATGCGGCAGAGTGAATGCGGATTTATCCTATAGCAGTCTAGACGCTTTTTTCGTAGAATTTTTTTATGGCATTATTTCGTGTAAAGTTATACAACAATTTATATCAGAAGAAGGAAGAAGTAGAAAAAAGACGATTTAATTTTTTTTGCAAAAAAAAAATTGACCTATAAATGCATCGATGGTTGCAACATTAGTGCCAACATTTATTGTGTGTGTATAATTGTTTTTATTAAAGTAGGTTATTACTGTGTATAATAATATTGATAATATTCAAGATGGCGGCGCCGGCAAACTGTTTGACGTTGTTAACAAATACAACACAAGCACGCGCGTTTCTAATCCATCTTTCATCCACATACCGCTTTATAAACAACAAGTTGGATTACTTTGCCCTCGCCTCGTCTCCTTTAATCCCATTCTTAAAGCCCACATTGTTCTTCTTTTTAACTTACTAGAAAATTATATACTAAATTTAAATTTAAATTAAGTTATTATATTGAACTCATATGTAACTTTTAATTATTTGTAAAATATTAACCCGTTAAGTCAATAACTGCCTCGGTAGTGCAGTTATATCATGGTACGGCTGAAGTTCTGAGTTCTGCGTATTGGGTTTTTCAATTCGATATAAATTCGATGGAATTTGTGACCAATATGGCTGCAGGCTTATCTATACACGTATGTACGTGTATATGTATGTACATATACACGGAGAAAAGTTGATGCACTAACCTCTGCCTACCCCTTCGGGGAGAACAGGCGTGTCTTTTAAATCTTAAGAAGTCTACGAAGTTATCTTAACTTTTAAAAACAAAGCTCTTTTTTTTTCTTTGCGATGGTTTATTTTATATGTTGTTCTGCTTCATTTTATTTCGCTTTATTTGCGAAGCAGACAGAGGTGTGAAAAGTACACTGTCTAGAAATACAAAGTGAAATCAAGAAGGTAAAGTAGAATACAGTGTTCCTTTAGTGAGATGCGCAAACCTAGCTATGTCTTTGTATACCCCATGTAACATTATTTTTCTGATGACTAGATTTTTCTTCTATTCAATGTAAATATTGTTTTATTTTCAACTCAATTACAGGTAGTTCAAACTTCCAAACGAACAAAATCTGTTCTTTTACGTTTGATTTCTTCCTTTGATTTTGTCCGCTATCATATTTAAATCTTATTAATACCTTTTATAATACCCGAGCCGCCTTCACCGAAATTACCTTAAAGATATCTCAAAAGAAATTCTTTGTACCGAGATTCTTTCCAATATTGTGCTGCGAACTGAAAGAAACTCATTAAACATTTTCTTTTGCTTGAATGTACGTAATAAAAGGATATTTAAGAAATTACGCAATCAAGGCTTTTACCTCAATAAGGTACCAGATACCAACCCATCTATTAATCTGGTAACTGATTCTTTTTCATTCTTTTTCTCGGCGTGAACGTTAGTTGATCACTGTCGCTGATACTCGCGTGTTGTTAAAAAATTACTTATGTTTGTTATTACCTGTATTCTAGATTTTGTAAGAAGGTTCTTGATTTTGATGAAAAGTTAGAATTGTGAGTAATTGCTATGTGCGTTTTTTGTGTCTTTTCGCGTGTAACTAGAAGTTTGGGAAAAATCAAATAGATTTAAATTTTCACTACGCAAAGGTTTAACGGAACTAAGAGAAATTGACGAAGTTAACAATCGATCGGTGACGTACATTTCTACACTTTATTAAGTTACATTATAATAATTTTATCGTTGAAAATAACTCACAACTTATTTTCTCCCTAAAATTAAAGATCGTGCGCCGCGGCCGTTACTCGAGATTGTTCACGCCTCATCGCATACTTTGCACGCAGACAAAAAAATGGTAAAGGGGTTTATTATTTAAATAACGCTTTTATTCGCGTCAGAAGAAAAGGATTTTTCATTCTGAAATGCGAAAATATTATCTTAGAATAGTGGCTTTACGTACTTATTTTTATAACAAGTATCTAACTTCATTTGAATTTATTTTTCGGAATTTAAAGAAAAACAAAAATCATCTTTTATTTTTATTTTGTATTTAAAACGGCTGTATAAAATAAACAGTAAATAATGTTTTAAGTTAGATTATAAAAAATATAGCTATGTACAATCGTGTAAAAAAATGCGTAGGATTCAGTAATATCCCAGTTTGTTCGCTTCCGTCGCTAATCCAAGCAACATTTGCGTGACTTCGTCTCCTTGCTCCTGGATCCTGGACGGAGGCCAGTGGAAAGAGTTCCCGCGCAGCTCGTATGTAAATACCAAGGGAGTTCCTAAGGCGTGACGCACCCAATCCATGCTGCCGCCTGAAGCTTTATCTATAACAAATAAGAAAACTTAAATTATTATTTTATTAGTGTTAAATGATCCATTTCAATCAAGTCACTATTGGTGACTTGTAAAGAATGTTTCCCGCGTTATGGGATCAATAATTAGTGTCCTGAATGTTAAAATAATTATTAAGTTTGGGCCTGACATTCGTAATTTCCTTTCTCATATCTCATGAAAAATTGCTAAACCAGCACATTCAATCAAAAGTGTATTGGCATTTAATGAGGCTATATCAGGACTATACGAATTTTAGAACTCCCGAGACTCCTAAAAAGACTATCATACAATCATTAATGCTTTATAAATTATATTTCTACATGTTATAAGCAACCAAGCGTTTGCAAGTCGAAATAGTTGGATAGTTTAAAACTTACAGAGAATTTCCGCCGCAGTACCGGGTCCTTGATATCTCTTATCTTTGTTAACTTTGTAGCCGTAATCAAGTGAAGATTGACCCACTTTAACCTGAAAAAAAAAACGAATAAAATAATAGAAATAAACTATAGAAACGTGTTTTTTTTTAAATAAGCAACAAGAAAAGTACATGTTAAGAGCAAATATATTCCTAAATATATGTTTTTCATGTAGAAATAGACAAGTGGTAGAAAACAGTACATAACATACCAGGTCGTCGTAATTGTAAACATGTTCTGTCGAATCAGAGAAGGGTAGGAGCAACATCGCAGCGTACGAATGGAAGCTAATGTAGGCCACCATATTGTCTATGCTCTGAATGTAGGACGCCAGCGAGCGTGTCTCTATCTCGGAAAACGGACGGGAACCAGCATACGTCTGATAGTCGCAGGGATTGTGCGTTGACGAGTATTCTGCAAATGAAAATTAATATCTCTTAGTTGACGTTCGTTTTTTTTATTTTTAAATGATATATAGGACATTTAAGTAAATGATATGTTTTATTATCACCGAATAGAAATAACTGAAATGATGTGATAGGGAGCGAGCATATCACCATATCGGGCACAGTTGAGGTTAAAAGTATAGACTGTGAGGCATGCATAGAAAGATTTTATATAAAACTCACGTCCCCAGTTGTAATCCCAATTCCTATTAGGATCAGCACCGAAACATCTGTTAGTGGATCTTGACAAGGTCTTTCGCCAAAGTCGGTCCTAAAAATTTCCTTACATCGATTAAACACACCTCATAAACGTCATTTTATTAGTAATAATAAAATTAAAATTTCCAGTTAAGAAACTTTTATCAAAGTTTATTTAGATAACGCCAGAAACCATTATATTGTATTGCCCTATATACCCAGGTATTAAGGTATTCATAAATCAAATATATTTTTAAAAAGGTTTATTTAAATTAAAAATAAATTATTCCTCGAATAAAATGACGACAAACATAAATTACGACCCATTTTATCAATGCTCACTTTTTGATCTCAACTTCAAATTCAGTCCAACGTAAAAAGGGTAGATATGCGTGTGTATTATCGTTGAATCTAACTTTTATGTCGGACGTGACAAGAATTCAACAAGTGAGTACGTGGCAAGGCTCGGTAATGCTGATGGGTACTTCGAATTGTAGCCAATAGTCGACTTAAGGAAAGTATAACCCAGTCTTTACTCTACAGATCACATTGGTAATAAAGACCACAAACAGAACCTACCCTCTCATTTAAAAAAAAGAAGATTTTACGCTTGCAACGTGAATAAAGAAGTTTTTCATCTTATATTCTTTACGAAAATGCATACAAGGAAATACTTTAAAAGTTGTATGTATCTGTGAAGATTTACTATACGCGACACTAGCGCCACTAGTTTAAAAAGAATGTTTAGTCATGCTTCGAACAATGAAGATATCGTGCAAAGAAATTCTACTCTTAGAATTGAAATGGACAAAATATATTAAGCCTTACAACAGTATAGCTGTAATGGTACCCGTCAGGATTGACAGATGGAAAGATGCGCCAGTCAAACTGATCTCTCAGCGCTGTTATGTTCGCGTCCTTGCTTGTTAACAGCTCGTTGATAAAATATGTAGTTGTGGCAGGAGCGATCCATTCCCGGGCGTGAATACCTTAAAAAATAAATGTTAATTTTATAACTGAACCACTGAGCGACCAGTACTGGAAACGCAGGATCGGTGTTGATTTATTGTGTTTTACAATGTAACTAAGATTTTTAATTTGTAAATGGATTTGCAATCGGGTTCTGATTTTTTTAAACCTTCTGTTGGTAAATAACGAAACTAAAACCAAGAAAACAGAAACTTTAACCTACTAAAAATACGCAGGCCAACGTTCTTCTACGACAGTGCCAAGTAGGTACCCTAATAAAAGTTTTAATTTTAGTAGCAAAGAATAAACAAAATTATTACCCGATTCGATAAATATGACAGGTTTATTAGTATACTCTTGTCCTGGTGTATTGATACGAAGTCCTAAAATAGAACGACCCTGATAACTCTTGCCTCCGACAATTAGCTCGGACCATTTCGGATAAGATTTACTCATATTGGTTAGGTATCGATTTATCTGCAAATATAATAAACAAAATAAAAGGTATAACATATTTGTAGCATTTATAATACTGCGCCAGTGACATTTTATACTGATATTTTTATTTTTGTTGCCTACATTATTTTTTCGTATTAGTGAATAGCAAAGTACAATCAACATCAAAGTTATTTCAATGACACGAGTATATAAACACTTTAATTAAAACTAATTTAAACCTACATCATCGATGTCATAATATGCGGTCCATGAGAATTCATTTTTACCTCGTAGCATAGTCCTTTCCGATTGTATAATTCTGTAAATATATAAAAAAAAAGAAATAATTATAACAAAATCTACACGCTCTTTACTACATAATTTTATATCAAAAATGTTACTGTTAGGTACACTATTTCTTAACTTAGCGAGAGTACGTTTGTAGAACAATTTTTCATTAGGCTCATTATGCTACAAGTAAAATGATAGATGATAGATCGATTGGGATTAGATATATGACGACGTGGACTTACTTTGAAATATCATCATAGATGACTTTAACCTTAAGGTTTTCTTGTGAAATTATCTCATTGAATAAATCTTCCAAATGAGGCGCCACGATAAATTCCCCACCTTCTCTAGTGTCGGCGTATGAGAGAGATTCCTGGAACATTGTATCTCAAACTTGAGTCTCATAATTCGCAGTGATAATAGAGTTACTGTTCAGATTGGTGGCGTTTTAATAGGGAAAGTACTAGACAAACTTATATCAATAGGACTAGTCACATACTAAAGACTAAGTGATATAATGTGGTATCGTAACTAGTTTGTATATATACGTATTAATGAAGGAATGTAGAAGCGACAGAGGTGTGCCAGGATATCGCATCAAATAGAATCTTTAATAACCGCCTACTCCTCTGGGTTATGGGTTATGTTTTTTTTTTAAATTAAATAAGTTATTAATACTTACATCTCTTTCCTGTAATAAATTTCGTAATCGTTCAATTCCAATTCTATCACCTTCAACGTTGAAACATTTATAATTTTTGTAATTCTTGTATCCTAACTCTTTTGCGGAAACAATTATAAAATGCACAAAAATTAGGACACAAAATGATATTATCTTTTTCATGTTTAAAGTTTCCTCTGTATATTGTGCAATCTCTTTTTATTGTTCAAATCACCTGCACCTGTATATATATATACAAGGCTCTCTTCTGATTAGAAAATTCCTTAAATTTCAAGCGCATGGTAGAGTTCGTTTAGTCGATTACTATCGAGCAGAATTTTTGTAGCAAATAGCGCACGTTTAATACGCCAGTAACATAGTCACGGGGCATGGAAGAAAGAATTTGCAGTTGCATTAAAGCGCCTATATTAAATTATTTTTTGAGTCAAAAGTTACATTAAAGGCAAAAATAAAAGTATACAAATTCTCTTGTGTCTAAAGTTTAATAAATTGATTAGAACCCTAAGCGATACAGAAATATATTTTGATATAATAATTAACTATGTTTATGGAACAAATGTATTTATTTAAATAGAAAGAAAACTTTTAACAAATAGAAAATATTAATATTCTAAATTTCACAGAATAATAAATGGTGAAATTAATTTGAATTCGTTCTGCGCAAGTGAACGATCCTTCAACACTCGTGTTTGTTAAATAGTATCTGATAACGGTGATAATAAACTATTAAGTACCCGCATTAATAAACACTTAATAGAAGACAATTGGCCGTGATGCATAATCATAGAGTCATGGCCTGATTTTGTAATACTAAAATTCCAAAGGTAACAAAAGCCCATATATGACGGTGTATACAGTATTGAACATGGGATTCTTAAACTTTTTGATATTTATTTAACAACTTAAAATACTACACTGTGAAGAAAACTACAAAAAAAAAACATATTTTAAAAATATAAGCTATCATTGCGAACTTACATTGTAGGTATAGACTTAAAATAAGAAGTAAATATTTACATCCTAAAATGAATTTTAAGATCAAAATGTTACTTTTAGAAATTTTTAATGCCTACATCATTTTATTTTAAAACGACAGGATGAAGCTTTAAAAAAATGATAGTGATTATAAAGGCGGTTATAAAAATATGTGTATGTTTTTTTAAAACTAAGATCTGTTTCAGACAGTGTAAGTAAAAAAAGAAAATAACCTACTTAAATAATAAGAACGCCAGTCGAGGACAACTAAGTCCTTATTCTGCGTAAACTCATAACACACGTAGTTGTAAAACATTGAACGACATCTGTTTAAGTTTGCAAAAGATCTTGCTGCGAAAACGTTCTGTAGCGGCGTAGGCAAATTTAATTATCTCCCCGGCGTCTTATTCAAGTCGGCGGGACGTCTTTTGATGAAATGGAAACATAAAGCTAATTAGTTTTATCTGTAACATTACTTGGCGGGGCCAACTGGATCAATGATTTTGTTTATTTTTCTCTTTCATGTCCTTATGGAACTTGTTTAAAAAAATACTTCATAAGACATTGTAGCATTCTTCTCTCATTCTTTTCTAGGACTACTTTTACAAGGCAGTAAATGTTGTTAATGCTTTGCTTAGGCAGTTTTATTTTAATACATAACATTATATCGCATACGATAAAGGGATTGTCTATAAATGTATGTTTTATTTATATGATTCGATATTACTGGCAAGCAAAGAAAATTGTATAATTCTAAGCTTCGAAAGAGTTTTTAGTTGTTATTCTTTCTACAAAATGTTTTAGTACGATTTGTAGATTACACAAATATCTTGTGTTTGCGTCATTGAAACCACTGACAACGCCTTTTAATGGAAAATAAACTTCATTAAAATATACGTTTGCGGTTGGGATATTGGGAGAACTGAGTGCAAACTCATATTTTGCGGTTGCAACAAAGTGCAAAAGTTTGTTCAAACTAATTTTCTGAACGTTACTCGCTTCGGTATATCTGAATGGTATTTGCTTTAGCGGTTTAAAGTAGTTCCATACCTTGTTACTTTATTCCGTTACGTACATTTTTTATTTACTTTCATTATTATAGAATAGAAATAGTAATTAATTATTAACGACTTGACCGGCAGATGTCTTCAGTTTGCATGCTCAAAATTGAATGTATCTTTTTTTAGAAGTCATCATGTTTTTAGAATTCAGAAATCATTTCTTAGTTCGGTCGTAAGACAAATAATTGAAGATAGTATTAATTAAATTGACATCAATATGTCACCACATTCTTGAGGGTAGAATTACCCCGTGACCTTCTTACGAAAGACATGTGAGAGCTTAATCCAATCAGTCGACCGGCGAATGGAATAGATTACTTCCATCGGAACAAGTTCCTACTTCATCAATCACAACGAACCTGCGAACGAAATGTCGCCCATTTGAAGGATCATTTTGACAATAGTGCCATTTGCCGATTATGTTGTGTAGTATTAACTAAGTAATAAAATATAAATACATGTATTTACATTATAATGAGAAATAAACGATGATAATAAACACTTTCGTCTACTATGCAATAACAGTTCTGTTTTTTTTTTTATTATTTATTTATTAATTCGACGGTAACACAAGATATCCAAGCGTTCATTCGTCGATCAATCAAGCGGCTACAAGCGTTGACTTGAGCGTAACAGTTCTGAGGGATCAGTTCGATTGGCATGTCTTTCTCTCGGATAATCCTGGTGGATTCCATTTAAGTGATGCGATGCGGACTATTGGACGTGTGAAGGCTGAAGGGAATAACATCTCGTAACATGACCAATATTGATTGGGATGTATTACATACCAGAGGGATAATTGCTTCAACGGGTCGGGCTTGCAGGACATTTATACACATAGACTGCCGACATTTTTTACAATGTAATCTGCGTTTGACCACATCGCTTCTGATTTCACATAACGATTTATTATTTTACAATATTCTCGTCAAGTAGAAATAATAGATGGACAGATTTTAGCTCAGCCTTTTGTGTCATTAAATAAATTCTTACATTATAAAAAGTAAGATTTGTTTGAAAAATAGGT
>JAABKM020000027.1:7157744-7172089 GCA_016277805.2 Papilio aristodemus | reverse complement strand
TTAACCTAATGATTACGAGACATGATTAATATGATCGCAGGTTGAATTTGGCTAAATATATAAAGATACTACAAATGTTTTTTTTTTTTAATATTACTGAATTGAATTATCAATCAAGACATTTATTTTTGATTTGGAATATTTCTTAACTGGCCATCATTCATTGTTCTGCTAACGCTAATCATTTTATTATACTAACACGTAATTATATTACGTGTTAGTATAATTAAATGATTAGCGTATAGGATAATCGTTTCTTCGCATGATATCCCGAGTCCCCTTTTTTCGCAAAGAAAATAATTACTCGCTTATATTTGTGTCTAGTCATGGGACATATTGTTTTTACAACTAGAGATTTATCACAAAGTGTGCCGTACTTACAGTGTCGGGCACAGCTCGCAACTATTTTACCTCATTCCTTGCGCCCCGCTTGATAACTTGATATACTAAAAATATATTTTGTGCATCTAACTATTGTCAAGTTATGTGCTATCAATAACGTTAGCTATACTGTACGATCAATGGCCTAATCCGGGTAAGGATGTTTAGAGGTGACCGTGGAATGACTTTACGCGAACGCCATCTTTACAATGCAATAAGCGACCTCGTAAATTTAGCGGACATAGGACTTTAATAGTGATTACGTTGCTGATCCATGGCGTTTTGTTTACATGTTTTCTTTACAGCATATCCCTAGTATATGAATTTATTGTATTAATAATTTTATTTATAGTATTATTCGTTTTATCACATGTTATCCGGACTTTATATAACTTTTTATTACAGCCCGTGTCGGAGGAACCGTTCCGTTTCGCTATGGAATTAGACAATTTACCGAAGGAGACTCTCAAGAAGTACATCTTCGAGGAAACTTTGCTGTTCAAGTTGCAGAACGAAGGGGCATAAAAAGCAAACGAATGAGAACTTTGGGCTGAGTCATCCATGAGGTGACGTCACGCGGCCAGACACATGTTTTACCTAATTTTATTTCTCAGTCTTTAGTCTATAGGTTCCGTGTACATTTTCGTAAATGAACGACAGTCTTTTTTAACTACATTTGCAAATAACTGTTGGAATACGTTTTTTTCTTTTAATTCAATTTGGTATCATTATCTGTGACTATTTTATCAAATGTGACGATATGTTATCTGTCGTGCTATTATGATTAATAGATTACTTGGAAGTTTTTTGTTTTTCAAATAATTTTAAGGATAAATAAAATTTGAACGAAACAAAACCCTTAATATTGAAACAACCACTTTCATCATCACTGTGAGATGCAAGGCATAACGCAAGAACATTACGAAAACTATTTGAAATGAAGTTTTCATACAATTGTTATTAACCTGAATTTTGAAAAAAAAAGTTAACACTTAGATTAATAAATGAAACGAATTGAGTAACAAAATACTACCAAAGGTTACAGTTACTTAGAGATTACCACAATTTTTTCTGTTTTATTCTCTTATAATGAATGTTGTTTAATTAATACTAAATTATAATAAAAAAAAATCTCGAACAGTTTACGTACGCGTAATAAATTGCGTACTGAATTGAAGCAGTAGGTTTATATTGAGGTAGATAAATTAGATAGTTTTTCTGAAATTTATCAACGTTAAATATGCTACCTAGTCGTGCGGTTTCTAAATTGAATTTTATGAGGTTCGAGGGTGTTGCCAGGGAATGTCGGCGGTATCTCCACAGGGTGTCACGAAACCTGGAACGTATCTGAATTTATTTTACTTAAAACAACACTTTTCAATGAGATAAAATAAAATGTTGCCGTAAAAGTTAATGTATTTAAATAACACGAATATGATAAAATGTTTCCAATCCAATATCGACTTGTAAAAATATTAGTTTTACCGATTTTATTCTTTAATGTTGGAAGCCCAAAGTTGGAGACACCGTTTAGTAGGGATGTATTTTACAGTATTACATGAATGCGAATTTATATTCGTGTCAGGTATTAATAACGTATGCGGTGAAATTAATCGCACGTGTTGGCGATGGTACGTTCGCTCTGGAGCGGACTGAGCCGGCTCGGTGTAATGGTGGATGTAAATATTTTTACATTTTAATGTATTTTTGAAGTGTCACGGAATACTTACTCGAAGCACTTACCAGTTTTATAATTCCATTGCGATGTACTTGCGAGTTGCATTTTTCATTCGTTCGAAGTAAAAGGGGATCTTTAGGGTGGAAGGGGACCGTTGATTCGTTAAAAAACTTGTTGGTTTGTATTATGCAGTCCGCTTTTAAATCTAGAGTCCATTAAAACGGAGGATGGTTTTTCATTTTAAAAATTTCCTCGTTTTTTTTTCTGAGTTATTGGCCCCATCCTATGTTATCTGAGATGTCTTCCTTATATCAGCACGTATGCGCACAATACGGTTAGAATAGTTAACTCTTCATATCAGACGTAGTTCTTTTAATGTTTGTATGACAGTTGTGCGTACGGAAGGACGTCGGTACAAGTTTTTCAACGAACGGCCCCCGATTGTCGGTGGCTTGTGATAGTACGTACGCGAGTCTTCTTACAATTTATAATCTAATTTCTTAATATTTACGCGAATAATTATTGAAAATTGGACAGAAAAGTGATTTTATGTATTTTAAATTAACTTTCTCGACTTAACGATTTGACAAACTATTATATCATAGTTATTTTAAATGACAAATTTGATAAGAAACGCTAAAGATTATGCTAATTTGAAAGGAAACTAATGTCAGTCAGTCATGAAGTCCAGTCCAAAAATCCAATGGATCACCATGTCCCCTCCCGCATCTTTGACATAGCATAAAAATTTGTCGGCTAGAGATTTAATTTAGTCGTTGAAGGGAAATGTCGGGAATTTGAAAATTAAATACCGTTTAATAAAGTTATAAAGTACATAAAATCAGTTTTGTTTAATTAAAATCTGTTGTTAGTCTCTGTGTATATCTATAAAATGTTGTTAGGCCGGACCGCGGCCTCTCCCGAGGGACCTCTTGCCGGGATCGTCCGCGGTCCAATTCTTACTAAGACTTGATTACCGTTGTCTGTTGAAAGTATTTTAGGGAGCATTCTAGTTTATAAAAGTTCGTCGTGCGAATGTGAGATTGTCGAGCTCTAAGTACATTGTCTTAGAAATGATCTTAACATCTCGTTTTGAGGCGTAATGTTGCATTATTATAAAATATTTACCTTCTTTTAAAAGTTTATAAGGCTGTCACCACACTAGACCGTTAACTATATTTTCTTTTACTGGACGTTTACGGTTAGATTTTTTTTTAGGAATAGCTGGTACTATTGATATTCTGATGATTTGATTTATTGAAGTCGAGTGCTGAAGCGTGGTGACAGCCGTTTAGATAGTATTTGGCATTCACGTGTCATCGACGTGTTCGTAATAAAAAGTATATTTCATTCTTACAATAAGTGTAATAAGCTTTTTTCGAACGAACCGTATGCAAATTCATTCTACGAAAATACATCGATATTATTTTTAACAAATTTGCTGTCGTTATTTCGACGTCTAGTTTTCTATTGATTACTTTTTATAAGTGTACTTCGAACTGATTCATGACCATTTATTTATTTGATGGCAAAAGACAATCTTATGATCGATAAAGCATAATAATAGTGTTTGTATTTTATTTGACAAGACGCTTTCCGATACTTGATTTTTGACAGCTGTCAAAATCGAGGAATATAGATTTTTTTTTATAATATGTTGTAAAATAATTGTAATAGTTATAATTTTTGAATTAGATTACTTTTCCATTTCATTCGCTGATCTGTTTTATAAATTAACTGTTTCGGATCTAAAATCTAAAGTGACACCAGAATATCATCAAGTATTTATTGTTAAAATATGAGTGTTGCCATATTTTCTTAAGTAATTATGTACAAATTGGATATTGTAAGAACATTTGTTATCTGTCAACAGTTGAATATTATGAAAATAAAGTGAAATCAAGAAAAATGTGTTTAATTATATACCTAAGGTACTGAACATACATACATGGGTGCACTATATAATAAAGACAAAAAGATTCGATTCTTTTTATCGAGGTAACATGGCTATTTTATCTGATTTTTTAAAAATGTAAATAACATAACGTTATTTAAGAATAAAAAGTGATTTAGGTATAGATCTCTGTCTCGCATTTGAAACAATATATTTTTGAGTTGACATTAAATTGTAAATATTAAAAGAAAATGAAAATTTTCAGTCGTTGAGCGTAGAGCGTTGTATACTGGTAGAATTTTCCTCGAGTTCCACTTGACATGGCGACGCGGTAATGCCCGCTGAGGTTAAAAGCAAAAAAATCAAGAGAGGTCATTGACATCCGTATTAAAGCAAAATTCATTAAAAGACCAACGACAACCACAAGACCAGTCATAAAATATTTATTTTAATAATTTTTTTAAGAATAACGTAACTTAAAAATTGGAAATTGTTTGGAAAGTTATTATAAATTTTAAAAATAAATATTGCTAGTGTAGTAGCGTTAATTTTTTTTTAGTTTTCACCTTAAATCTATGGTATCACCATAAATTCATACGTTATTTTGTTTGCAAGACATTCAGCGAAATGTGGCTTTAAAATTTATTATTCGCAACGCTTATGAAGTAAAGATATAACCATATAGTTTGTAAATAAATAAACAGTGCAGTCAGTTTGTAACCTTCTCGTAACTCGTCGAGCTTGGGGAAGTAGACTCTTGAAATACAAAGTGTTTTTATTTTTCATGTTACAGTATTTTTATCGTGCATTTTCACCACTGACAAATTTATTGCTTTCCAAGATAGCATACGTGAATGATGGATATTCGTAATATTTAGTTAACGTGTTTTACTTAATTCCTTTATTGGTGTAACCATTTTAGACTTAGTTGCGCGTCAAGGCTCCTTGTGTTAGGTGGTATTACCGGATTCTGGGGACTTGGAAAGCGGTTAACCCTCTCCACAAAATTATAATATCAAAATTCGTTCATATCAAATTTTAAAAAAAGGAAAAATTTTCAAGGTAAAATGAACTACATATATTCTTTTTCACGTATTATATGGCGATAGGCTCCCCCTTATCACATTATCGGATAGAAAAACATACGGCGAATTGTGGTTGCACCGTGCACCGAGTTGTACCTCTACCTACCCCATTGGGGAATACTGCTCACGCCTGTACGTGTTTTTTTTCTTATTCTCATTCAAATTTTAGCCAACATGATCTATTCTGAACACAATAAGGCTATTCTAACGTAGTTATAAAACGTCATTATTGCTATACAGTTGTTTGTATCAACTGTTCTCTGCGTGTTTTATTTTTCCCTCTTTTCATTTCAACTAGTGTACCGAACAGAGAGCTATGTCGTACAATGACAAGTTCCATTGTCATAATTAAAGAACCATACCATTGTTCTCTAAATGACACGAGTATAATATTAAAAGAGTTTTTTTTTTGTTTAGCCGAAAGAACGAATATACGATTCGAACGTATAATATATTATACTATCTTAAAAAGAATTAAAAATAGTAAAATAATATACAATAAAAGCTGTTGGAATAAAATAAACATAAGAACAACCGTTTAATTACTACTGTTAACATTAAATTGTCGTATCAAAGAAACTAAACCTAGACCTAGAATAATTATGTAGGTTATGTATGTAATAATTATGTAGGTAACAAAGAAAATTACTCGTATGGGAAATCATGATAAAATCGTAAATGACAAAGACGGCCTTTATATTACATTTTCATTACGTTTATTAATGTTTCACTTTGTTTATTTGCCGCTCGTTTTATGAAAGGCGTTAAGGGAATTTAATTACAATATAACTTGATCCAAGTCAACGAGCTAAAGTTAATATTAATACGACAATATTATGAAGATATTGAATACAATTTAATAAAAGTTTCAGTAAAGACTCTATTAAATTTTATTTTCCTTTTCAGAATGGCTGAAAAAACTAGAGACAAATTTAAATCGTTTCTTTTTTCAATAAATATTTAAATTTATTGCAAATAACGAAATTACTTATTACTTTAATAGACGTTGTCATCGTTTACTATTATAAAATACTTAATTAACAATCAAAAACATATTTTTAGAAACTACAAATATCTCGAGTTTATCTCCGTCTACTAGCGATTGTTTAAAAATAAAGTAACAACATTTACAAATAGAAATTATGTCTTATTTGTAAGACATTAAAATAGCTATCACTTCTTTTAATTTCCGTTCTTATTTGTTTATTCAATTTTGAAAGACGAATGAAATTTTCTAGAAATAAACAAGCACAAATTGTTTCTGAAATTATACTTAAAATTTAAGATTAAAGTATGAATTAATATTAAATAAAGCGATGTATATGTTGTACGGATTTATTAAATATTAATATAATTTTCGTAGATAATTTTATACCTTTTTATTTTCAGGGCAATTTAATTTTACGAATTCTGGAATTCAACAAATTGTCGTACTTTTTAATTCTCAAGTGCCTCAGATCGTGATGAAAATCATGATCTGAGGCACTATGGCCGCGGCCGAGTCTTGGCCAGGTTCTGTAAATTTCTCTAAGTGCTTGTGTTTTGGGCTTTCTGTTTCCAACCTTTGACGGCGGTTCTCGCTCGACATCATCCAGCTATCTAGGCCTACCAAGACTTCGACGACATCTGGCTGGCCCTTCAATACGCGCTTCGGAACTCTCCAACCAACCGTTCTTAGAACTTGGCCTGCTCATCGTAGCCGTCCAATTTATTCTTTACATAATATAAAATAATGTTGCTTTTCCCCGGTCAAACTAGACAATGGATTTTAATACGGATTTCACAAACAGACAGTATTTCGACAGGAAGGTTTTTATATATAATTCATGCGTAATGAAGCAAAGAAAAGCTGATAATTTCAAATATATTATCGATGTGGTTACTGTTCATATAAATAATCAATTATTACTGCAAGATCTTTATGTTATTGCGCTTTAAGCTCTAAAACTTGTTAACAACATCGGAAACTTTCTGCGGGTCCCTAATAAAGGAAAAGGACTAAAGGGTATTAACTAATCTAGGTCAAGAGGGACCGCTCGTAGAATTGTCCGACAATTTCTCGAGAAGTTTCTTAACGATAGTCGCTATAAACATTTGTTTTTATTCAATTCCATAAATTTGGACATTTAATAAAACATTTTGATTAAAATAAAATGAAACTTCATCAATGCATCCGTAGTTCGTGTATGTTGTAATAGTCAATAAATGTTATAGTCAATAAATGTATATTGCAAAAGTGAATGGTAGTGTCGGTTGTCACGTCAGACGTCGCAGGAGGACTTACATTGATCAGAATAGTGATATACTAAGCGATGCATGGAGTACTCGTAACCCACGATGCATGAATGTGAAGAAAAGTTGGTTTCCAAAAATATTTTAGGTTATTGAGGCTTTAATTTGTAACACGGTTTATACGTACGCGTTACGCCAACAATTCAGTATTATTAAATACCGCGCACTATTTCATTTTCACGCACGCCCTGTGTAAGCAATAAGTCGTCGAATAGTTATGGAAATTACGTTTCTGGCGACACGCTTTATTAAATACTAGTGGCTGTGTAAATAGAAATCCATTTCATTTATTTGTTGAAAAAAAATTGTATACGAAAAATCGAAATGCGACTTTGATCAAATGTTCGTATAAATATATAAATACGAGGTTTAACGAGAAAAACATTTGCCATTTAATCTTAGCGATAACCAACAAGCGAACGAGTAAAACTGAACGCACATTTTTTCTATAGTATGTGTTACGAACAAACTGATAAAATATTAATATGTTACGTTCCCAAAAGTAAATATGCAATAAAGGGAAATATGGTCGAATTTCGACTACCGCCCGATCTCTAGTAATATTAAATCGACTCGTAACGCTCCACTTGTGCTCCATTATCGGTATTCGGGATTAATTTCATTACGCCGCATCGAATCTGATTAATAGGATTACTGGATTTACTGTTATGATAAATATTTGATGGTACGCAGACATGACAAGCAAAAACATAAGTTACGACTTTGACTATATATACGTACATATGTGTATTTCTAAGCTAATTTTCTATTATGAGTAACTAGTGATATTGTCTAATCTTATACGATAACTTGTTTATTTTATTTTAAAGTACAAATTAAGGTAACAATTCGAGGTTATGAAACTGGTAAGGTAGTGTAATAAATTAGTCGTTATACACGACAGCCGCGCCTCTGATTGCCTACTTAACAAGCACGCGATACTGAAAATATTACCGCGGAGTAAAGTTAATTCGTAATTTCCTTTCCCCAGTTGAAATATTATTGCTCGCGAATTTCAATTTATTTATTTTTATGACAGAGAAGTGATATAAAATATAAAATAATTTCGTGCCTTCTTAACACCTTTATAAATTTTATTACCGCGTATTCAAATCAAAGAATCGAGGCCCAAGTTGAGGTACACTACTAAAGGTCTCCCAATTACCATGAAGACACTCCTATCATCACTCTAGTGCTGATCAATCCGAACAAATTTTTATTACGCGCTCTCTGGGTTTAATTTTGGGTCTTTAAATCATTCAAATTTACAGCCTAGCTTATAACAAACTTCAAATATGTTACAATGTAATCATTGTTAATTTACAATTTGATTATAAAATTGTTACAGATATCAACGTTTTATATATTTGTTGGTAACATTATTTTATAAAACAAAAACTTTGCTCAGTGCTTCCACATTAAGTATAATAAGCCTCACAAAGTCTAATGGAGAGTCAGACTTATTTTATGATCGCCACGGGATTACGCCGGTCGATACTTACAGTAACGAATGTGCATCCATTTAACATTTTCAGTTCGTTCAGAATTTATTTGGAAATCTATATGAACCTTTGTCTTTCTGTTTGCATGAATTCATGTTATGAACAAGATATACAGGCTGAATTTTTCAAGTAAACGGGGATAGCCAAATCCAAAACTATGAGGAATATGTAATTCAAATTTAAAAAAATATCGATCTATATTTATATTTAAAATTTAAAGAATCAATAAATAGTTATCGATATTTTATCAAATGATATCTTGACAGAAACAGTAATTAATTTCTACTAATCAAATACAAAACTTTAATATTATTTGTTAATGACAGAAAAGGTAATATTAACTCTTGGCAGACTTGTTACAGAGTAAGTCGTGGTTGTGTAGCGCAAACAGTTGTAGCGCCGGAGGGCTTTTAGTTCAAGAAACTTTGATCGACATCACTTTGAATAACACTGTCTGTCTTAATCTCTTGCCGAGAACTGTGCTGTGGTTATGCATATACCGGGTGATTTTTTTTTAACTGCTCACAGACGGACAAATCTTTTTTTTACATCTCTAAATTTGTTTCTTGTTAGCGACATTTAATTCCTTGTAATACAATTGTCTCTTGCGTAGCCCTACAATGGGACTTCTTAATGTAATAAATACATGTACGTTTATGAACATTATTGGTAACGTGGTCAATATTATTTTTGGCATAAAATATTATTTAATACTAAAGTTTACATTCCCATTTTTTAAGTTATTCGTTAGTATGTGTGTCTTTTTTTCCTGAGTAAACGAAGTCCTTCAAAGTTTCTTAAATCAGTTTCACAAAGTTAAACAGCCTCGCTCACTTGAACTTACTTCAAACAAGTCATTTAGATTGGAACTTATTTTCTATATCAACTGAAGCCAGGTCGGACATTAAGGTTAAAATATCATTTTTAATCTCAACTAAATATATCTAATAAATGTTTCTAAAAAGAATTTGAATTTTTTTTCTCTCTACAAAACTAGAGTCATCGTTTCAGCCAAAAGACGTCAACTGCTCGACGTATGCCTCCCCACTGATCGTAAAGATAGGTCTCCTGACTCCCTCATTCAGTGAATGTCTACAACCTAAACCACTTGACATGAGTCCTACCAGATGTTTAGTGAAGATGGGGAAGCATATTGTAAGTTAAACCGAAATCACTGACAATGTGACGTTTATTTCTAGACACATTATGCTTACTCTCCCTGTATATTCTTATAGTTTTGCATTGAACGATTATAAAATACCGACTCCCGCAATCGGTAGGTGACATATATACGTGTGTGTGTGTGTGTTCGATTATTACTTCTTGTAATCTTAAAGATTTAAATGAGTCAGGTTAATAGATTCGGGAAATCGAATCGTTCATACAAAAATAAATAAAATACTTCTCGGAAAACATCAGACTCTCTGACGCTAGCAAAATAAATGTATTGTTTTTTAGAATATGCCTATGAATCTCTATAAACTACGAAGCGGAATAAATTAATTAAATGTATTTGAAGGTACTATGATGACGGTCAAGTTGTTTAAAACTTTGTCTTTTTTATTATCATTTATTCAAGTCTTGTAATTAAAGTAGGACTTTCTGTGGTAAGAAGACTTAATATATCGTGGAATGTTGGTCGACCTTTACAAATATAGTTGGAATTCAGAGGACGACCTCTTTTACCTTTGCAAATTATAGTAACAATATTTCTTTACTAATTAGGTTTGGTTACTTACCTCTAACCATTCAATAAAAAAGTGAAAGGGTATTAAAAACAAACTTTCATAGCTTTTGGACTGTACAGTATTTCTTTAGTTCACAATACGCATATTCACCGACCGCTTTTAAGTACGGAAAATGATGATAAATTAAAATATTAAATATTTTACAAATTAAAAACCTATTAACTTTTAAAATATGTATAAACTTTTTAAAACCTTTTTAACTATTTCGGTTACGGCGTAAAAACACTTTAGAGATGTACTTTTTAAGGATTATTTTACATCTAAGCTAAACATTTTATCAAAACCAAATATAAAACAAAGTAGGATATAAACAGTAAGAAATTCATTGTTAAATTGCTAGATCCGTATACAAAAATAAAAACAAGGCAGTTAATTAAATATCGTTTAACAATGCATCTTTGTATACACGAGAAAAGAAAACACATTTGTTTTCTTTGTTTATTTTTTATTTGTTCTGAGGAAATATCAAAAATATCTTTTAATCAAGGAAAACGTGTTACATTGACGATTCAGGATATTACGATCCTTAAAGAACACAAGCGTTACGTTTCGTCTGATTGGGACGTCTCAATTAGACGAAACGAAACGCCTGTGTTATTTTCAAGTCTGTTACCCTAAAAGTTGCCTCTAATCTTATTTTCTTTTCATTTTATTGATAAATATGTATGTATGTTGATAAATATTGGTGGTCACATAAAGTTCTAACGGTTATCTTGTCTTATATTTACCAATCAATTCTAAACTACTCTCGGCCCAAGCCGAGGTTACTCATAAACGAGGTTTAGGCTAAGGGCATTTCCCATTTCGCAACCTCCGAAAACCCACAACCCAGTGATACAGTACTTGCCACCGACAGGCTGATAGTGATAAGTCTATAATAAAAATCGTTTACCTTCTTATAAAAAAGGAAACTATAAAGATTAATTCTTATTAGGAAATTTAGTACAAGACTAAAGTGGTACGATATATTATATAAAAACTCATTTGTTAGAGTTCTCGGAGCACTTCATATAAATTACGTTTCACACCAGTAAATCGCACTTTCTACTCCATTACCGATATCTTGTTAAATGTATTAATGTATTTTTCTTTATTAAAAATAAGTAAAGTAATCAAATTTCGAACTTCCGGTGGAGCGTTATTATTTAAAATACATGGCAATATTTATAACAAAATTAAATTAAAGAAATAAAGAAACTCTGAATTCCATATAATTTAAGAAATGTAGATAGTTCATATTAACAAAATATGACAAAAGGCTTTATTTTATTTACTGTCTTTTATTTATTTTGAAGGGATCATAACCCTTATTTCCCGTTTCTGGATCAAACAGACGACCCTACATATTGGATTTCGCGATTAGGATACTCTTTTCCTAGGATGACATCAGTTGATATTTAGGCAATTGAGTTTGCGTGTCAGTTTGCGTTCAGTTTTACGTGTCAAATAAAAAAAAAAAACAAACAAAATATTGCCGATTAACTAAAATTATTTTCCAAGGATTCATTCGCCTTCGAAAGGAACAATGTTACAGAACTAAACTTTGGTTCCGAAATGCCGATTACAAAATTTCATCAATTGAATAATGGATTGTGATAAAAGACCCTTTCATAAGGTTATCGCCGGCTCGGGCAAGATTCAAAACTTTACACCGCTCTCTTTTGTTTCGATTCCTTTCCCTTGAATTAATTAATACAATTAATTACAAAATTATGTTGTACTTAAAGACGAACATTAAAATAGAAATGGTTGTTAAAATTTTAAGTACCATAAAATTAAGATAATGGGATTGGATAAATTTAATCTAGGGTAAGTAAAGTACAAAGAGAAAGAAGATATCTTTTGTAGTAAGTTCATACAGTACAAGAAAAGTCAATACTATGTTTCTCTGTATCAAATATCCAATAAATGGAGGATTAATAATCTTTTATATGTAAAAAAATATATTATATTTCCTGAAGTAAAAAACAAGAGAGATGTGACAGGTCCGTGACAAATAAAAAAGTGCAGTATAAATAAAATAACTAAAATACTTTAAATGTATTTACTTAGCCAAAGAAAATCTCCAAGTCACTAATAGGACTTAAAATACCTTTCGTGAGTATGTAAATTAAAAAGTCCTCGAAAGCAACTCTTTTAATATTTCCTCAGAGGGTTGTCGCAAGTGAAATTAAATGAGATGTGAAGTTTTTTATTTATCTTGTTTACATAAACAAACGTCGCGGCTCACTGAACCACGTTATCTAGGGAAGTTTCATAAAGTTCCTCCGCTTTTTGTCATAAGTATCGGTTCTTCTGCTTAACGTAATATGTCGTTTTAAGATTTGAATATCGAACGAATGAACACAGTTACAAGGCAATGATATGTTATCTTACATTCAGTTATATTCGTTGATTAAAATAGTTTTTTTTTTAATATGATTTTTCGAGAATTCTAGATCATTGCTGTCTTATTCAGAATCAATGTGATCAACTCAAACACTATAATAACGTGTTTTTCATAATTTATTTCATTTTATTCATGAAAGGACGATTGAATTACGTGACATTAAAGGGCAGACTGAAATCTGAACGCCCAGAGCTATTTCCATTTATAAAAGCTAATTGAAAATTTTAATCCCTTTGTTTAATGTGAAAAGGGCAATCAACACAAGATATTTTTAGATACATTAAAACAAAGATATCTCCCTTCTTCAGTTTGAACGCAATAACATCTTAAAATGATTGAGTACTTGACTTGAAATCTGAAAATATATCTAAAAAAAAGGCTGTAATAAAAATATATACATACGTAGTCGTATAAAGTACTCATAGGTTAAGCTCTCCGTGACACGTCTTAACAATGGGTATCTCTCGGTTGAAAGCCTTTTCTCGTGAGGTCAGTGATATTTATAAGCCGGATAAACTTTCTTGACAGTCCATTGATCTTTATACATTATAAATTTTTATTTTATTATTCGTTCGTTGCAGCCAAGTCGCCATTGCTGGTCACGAGATTAATTCCCACAAAAATAGTGAAATAGTTATTTTAAAATCATATTGAAATTTGACTAAAGAAAATACAAAAAATAAATGTTATTTAAGACCCATTTTATCTTATGATTGGCTTGAGAGATATGGCATCCATTGAAAAAAATAATAAAGGAAAGTAGAGTAATATTATATTCTGATAAATATTAACTTTAAATATTATATTCAGTTAATAAATTGTATTATCAAAAGACACGGTTTTGATACAAGCAATGGCGAAGACAAATTCTTTTAAAGTATTCTTAAGAACACTTTCAAAGAATTTGCCTTCGCCACGTCTTTGTTGTTCACGTTTGTTCAATGTTTAACGAAGCCTTTATGTTTAAAACATTTAAAATAGACACAACATTAATTTAATTTTTAATATAATTATAATATAAAATAGTATAATTACTGTATTTTTTAACAATAAAGTGAATGTTTGATGCATGGTACTTATTTATCATGTACTATTTAATAGTCGTCAGAGCTCTTTATCTTATGGTTAGAATCAAGTTGTCTAGCACGACCGCAGCCTAAATAACATTCAGAGCGTTGATGAAGTTACTAATTGCATACTTAAGTGTGACTCAATTACGTGATCGGAGAGATAATTATGAATAAAACTAGATTTGATGTTATATTTATACAATGAACAAAGACGCGATGAGAAGTTGCTCGTATTTATAGAAGTGATTTTACACATAATATTCTATTTTAATATTATATATATCTATATCTATATCTATATCTATA